>LS520362.1:537551-580192 GCA_900490845.1 Pristionchus japonicus
TTCTGCTATTGATCCTCCCAACTGAGAAGTGGATGCAGGTCCCTTTGATCCCACGCTCTCCGATCGGCTATAAGTAGTGGGGGGGGAGTGGAAGAGAAAGAAGTCTATTCTCACATATCAGACAGGGCAGCGAGGGGTGTTGAGGAGAGAGACAGGAATGAGAGAGTGGGGGATACCGTCGAGCAGATATCCGTCACTTCACTAATGAGCCGTGTACCGAATCATGTTTGTAAGATCTGGAAACAGAATGAGATTGTGAGAAATGGGAGCTTTACTCTCGTTGACCGTTTAAGATTTGAAAACTGCAGATGGTGCAGCAAGATTTCGGACGACAGATACTCCACTTTCAAATTTTTAAATGACATGTATTCATTCAGGTTTCACAACCGCAGAGTAATTCATTAGAAATTTAGTACTTAGCGTCCTATACCTCTCTCCTTCTTAATCTCTTCCCTATACTAAACCGAAGAAGGTGAGATTAGGAAGAGTCTGACTGTTCGGGCGGAAGAGAACTAAGACAAAGGAGAGAGAGATGAACGAATGAGATATGGTGCGAGACACGTATATTGTTATGAAAGTTGTTAATGCCCTGTACTTTATCCCGATACTTGGCAGAATCTCTCCTCATCAGTCCAGTGTCTGAAGTACCCTTGAACCCCTAAAGCATGTATTGGGGAAGAGGAGACCCATATGTAGCATGAGGTGACACCCTCATCTTGCAAGAGAGGAGAGGTGGGGGAAGAAGGGGAGGGGGAGGGAGACAGGCCTCGAGACAGGGAAAAAACCGGTGGGAGGACTACAGTATCCATAATTGCCTTGGAAAAGTGGAATATGAACACTCACTCGATATCTATCAGATTAGTGATCTCGATTGGATCTAAACAGGGGTATACATCAACTGAGAGACCTCATGTGTCAAGTGAGTACCCCCCCCCCCTCTCTCTTCCCTAGTATGTACTCGAAGAATGACCTCTTGGTGGGATCCCTTCTTTGATCCCTTCCATTGGAGGGTGCTGGGGGAGGGGATGGAAGAAGCGAGATGCGAGAACTCAATCCACTGCGAGGACCCATACAAGATGGCTGCCTGATTCATAGTTTCTGAATCCAGGGATGGCACTTGAGATGGAGTCATGCCCCTTGACTCTCAATACTTGAACGAATGATACTGGTGATACTGGAGAACGAATGATATGCCGAATGATACTTGGGTAGGTCTCTCGGGACAGAAGATCACTTGTCAATGACACAATTCCGCCATATCAGTCAGTTTTGTTATCATCATATTGCGTAACTCGCTCGATTGATATCAAGGCAATGAAGACTTGGATCTTTCCGAGAACATACTTATTACCCCTCTCCTCTCGGCTCATCCCCCTCCCCTCATTCCCTTTGTCGAGAGCCGATGTTCCCTTGTCCATTCTTTACAATCTTTCTCCTCTCTGCTCAATCCGTCAATCTGTTCTCTTCATCTATCTCTCATGACAGATGAGTTGTCAAATGCATCTCATTTATGGCATATAAACTGCTCAGTCCGTCCAAAGGGTAATAGATCAGCTCAAGATATCAGCCTGAGCATAAAATCGTATTATGTGCAGCATAATTAGTCCCATTCCCATCGTGATTGCTATCCGATAAGTAACTCTAGAAATAATTACTGTCCCTCCGTATTGAGATTGTCTTCACAAGCCGACTGACTTAATTGCCCTCCTTTGATCCACTAGATTTGATTCCCGCGGTGCCTTCGGTAGGAAGAGATCTTAATTGCCTCTTCAGATTAGCCCCTCTTCCTCCCTCCCTCTCTCTTAATAACCCCTCATCGTTACACAATGCTCGTTGCCCGATCTCCCCGAATATTTCGTACTCGATCACTCTTCCAAATCGGTGAAAGTCAACCGAAGAGAGAGAGAGAGAGAGAGAGAGAGTTTCCTAAGTATATATTTAATGTGAGTGTGACGAGAACAAATTCGGATTAGCCATTTCGCATTACTCCTTTCCATTTGATTCCCTCCGTCCTTTCCCGTTGCCCATTCCTTTCCGCCATCCACATCATCCCTCTCAGTCTGCTAGGAATTGCAGGGGGGAGGTTGGAATGGACAGACTGGAGGTGATCATCTAGTGAGAAGAGACCCCCTCCGATGCTTACCTTCTGCCCGTACTCATTCACTCCTCCTTGGGGTGCTTATCTGCCCTCCCCTCTCCCCCTCTCCTCCATCCTCCTCCATCACCCCCTCGTTTACTACTCCTCTCGTCCCTCTCTTCCCCTCTGCTGGTCCGAGAGACGTATTTAGAGAAGACGGGCTGTAATCAAGCACCTATCAGATGGAAGAGAACGAGAGAGTGGGAGAAAGTGAGAGAGTCCAGAGTAGAGGGGGAGTTATTGTGTGGACTGGAGCAGAGAGGTGTTGAGAGAGGGAGAATAAGAGGGGAGAAGAGTGATCATATCGGGATTAGGAGAGATGAGTGGATCACTGGAAAGGATCAGGGGAACAGTTGCTAATAGAACTACCGTAATCAACGACGTGAAGATGGAGGTAGATGCCGCTAAACTCTCACTAGAGTTTCCACTGCAATTACTTTCTCTTTCCATTGCACAATCTATTCTTATTCGGAAGGATGCTATGGCCCAACCCCCCAAGAGTGTCTAACCTTCATTCCTGATCATGAAACCTGAAAAACGTACCCTCATGTATGAAATACAATCATTCCTCAGGGAAGTAGGAAAGTGCGGATAGCTTGATTCCCTGTTGTTTTCAGCCCCATCTCTCTGGCTTAATTAATCATCCATCACCCTCCGTCATGTAGGACGCACCTTTGCAAAATGCCGACTTGAGTGATCATCTTCTCTTCTCCTTCTCTCCTCCTCCACCCATTCTTCTTACTTGTTCCGACATCTCCTCTAACTCATACCAGTCCCTGTATCCTCACCTTTCGGTAGGTCATGCGGTAGGCACTTCCCCTCTCCTTGATTACGGTAGATACTTGTGGTGCCCTCTGAATACAGAATTTGTTCGTTCTTTTCTGACCCTTCCCTCTCCCTTTCATCATCCATCTTCACCCTTCTCCCTCATTCAATCGGCCTCATCCTTTCTCCTTCTCCCTTTCTTTCTCCTTCTTTCTCTCCTTCGACACCATCTAATGTGGAGAACAGAGAGGGTGGAAGTGGACAGAGGATGGGGGAAGAGGAAGAAGAGAGGATGCGAGGATGGAAGTAAGAAAGGGAGATGAGAGAGTGGGGTGAGTGAAGAGAGCAGAGATAAGCAGAACGGAGAATGGAGGGGTAGAGATGCCTGCCTGGGCGATTGCCTAAACCATCGCTGTCCTGTCCCTCCATCTCTGGTCTCTCTTAGTTCCTCCATTCTCTACTCTCCATCGGAGTGTGGTCGAGAGAGGAGTGAGGAGGAGGGGACTGTCCCGCCCCTTTTCTGTCTCCCTCCTTCTATCTCTCTTCCCTCATTCAGTCGTTCCTCTCTGTTCCTCTCTGTTCGGTCCTCCCATATGAGTGACCTATCGCCAGTCTCGTCTCCTCTTAGTACCCACTGCACCCTTGCAACTCATCTGCATTACTCCTCCCATACACTCATTGATCTGTAGAAATACGATTATTCGCCCAAGCTATCAGTAGCCGTTTCTTCTCCCTCCCGTTTCCCTCCCTGTCAAACTGACTTCCCTCACGGGTTTGACTACTCGCTGATCCTTGCTTACCTCTACTTGTTCATCTGATGAAAGTGATTAGTAATAGCTGTATCGTTTTCATGTCACTTTCCCCGCCGCCTCTCCCCTTTTCACCCTAGCAGCGGATGCTAACCTGCGAGAACTGATAACAGCGAATGGCGTTTCGACATTTATTTCGAAAGTAGAGGCGCGCCATCTATTAGCTCTTGTTCACATTTGATCACTTCCTCATATCGATTGATCATCTGTTCGCTTTCCGATCTGGCTCCCTTCCATTGTATATACTCTTGCAGATCTCAGTCAACTCTCCCTTCTCTCGTGTCATGTCTTCTCCGGCGAAGAATGCGGAGGATGATGGTCCGTTTAAATTGTTTTATTTCTTTATTTACGCATGTTGTGTTGTTTATGCACGACTCAATGATTCATTTTAGATATACAACTCGTCGATGCGGATACAAGGACCAAGACACTCACACTGACCTGCGATAAGACCCGCACCCCGTTTCACTCCGCTGGCACCATTCTCAATAATCACGGCTTCAAGTGGTTAGTTACTCGTTCAGCTATCATAACGTATCTTAGAATGACTTTCGTCGAAAAGAAACAATATATCATTCGAGGCCAACATGAAGTATATTTTTTTTTGAGAAAATACGACTTATTTATCCACGTGATGATTATTCATCTTTTAGGACAGTGTCGTTGTGCGATTGGTTGAACGAGGATGATGTGTACTATATTGCGTTGAAAGTGACCAATCATAAGTCGGATGAGTCCAACTATTGGTTCTGTCAAGCTAAGCTCACAGTCTCAATGAAACATCAAGACTCCAGCAAGAACATCCACAATGTAAGTTTGATTACTGATTGTGTTGCGCATATTTGTTGAAACTTTGTTTTACCGAACTGCTCAACAAACTTGAATAACGGTTTAAATTGAGGTGTTCCACCATCGTTTCGCTTCCGGATCCGCGGTCTCAATTTTCTGTCTTTCCCATCGAGACGCATTCTATGCCGAGCAGGTAAGGAAACATTTAAATTAAATTTATGAAACGTTCTCTTGAATCATTTTAATATCTAAAAAATATGCCAAAAATACTAAGCTCGAAATCCTCACAGGGCTTCTGGAGCGGAAACACATGCGACATCAAAATCAAGATGAAAGTTATCTCGGATAATGGAGACGTGTAAGCTCGAGTTTAAATTGAATTGTTACGAAGTGAAACGGAAAATTAAAATTCAGAAGAGATTATTGTTATATTTTTGCGTATTTTTTTAATTATTGCAGATTCACGTATTTTACTTTATTTTTAATTATTGCAGATTCTTCAAGAAGCCGAAGACGAATTGGTCTAAGGAAATGCCCGGTGCTGACTGCTGTATTATCGTGCAAGGACAGAAATTCCACGTCGGAAAAATGGTAAGCAATTAATTTCTAGAATATTCATTAAAAATATTTCGCATATTCTAATCTTTATTGAAAAAATGGATTTATTTGAATTTCAGATGCTCATCCAACACGCTCCCTTCTTCGAGCGGCTGTTCCGCGGCGGTTTCAAGGAAAATGGAATGGACACAGTCAAGTTAGAAGGGGTCGAGCAAGCGGTGAGGAGTGTCTTATTGTGCCTAAGGGCATTACTCATCGGATGTTCCTCTGCGTAGTTTACATCAACCTGATTCAGAAGTTCCGTCTCTACCTCAACTATGTCCACAAGTTCGAAGACGTGGTGATGAACGATTCCACAGTCGAGTCTCTTCTCGAATTGGCAAACTACTTCCATGCAAGGGTGAGGACAATCCTTATTATCGAGTGGTTAATTAAGTATAAAATGTAATGTAGAGAATTCATTTCGGTTAAATCTTTTAAAAAATCCAACATTTATAATGTAATTGAAATATTCAATAATAATGTTAGATTTGACTGATTGTAAAGGATTATTGATTATTTTACCTTATCACAGGCAGTACTGGCTGATGCTGAGAGGTTCCTGGCGACGACCCGCGAGTTCTCTCTAACCGACAACTTCGTGATAGCTGAGCAGTGCCAGATGACCCTCCTCAAGGTTAGTTCAATGTATCATATGCCATTTATTAGGCAATTTTTATCACATAAAAACATATTACGGTAGTACCAAGACATCTCAACATGGAAATCATATTTGGTCTCAAAGTCTTGAATATAAGTAGAATTGCAGGACCGTTGCATGAAAGAGCTTCGCTCAGCCAACATGGATCAGCTTAATCATCTCATGGATTCGGAGGACTACAAGGATCTATCTCAAGAAACGAAGGATGCTGTAAATGCGAGAGTTCGAGCAGTGGCTACTTCCCTGGCAGCGAGACCACCTCCATCTACTCTCCCTCCTGTACCCCCTGGATACAATACCCCATTTGGTGGCATGATTCAACATCTGCAGTACTCCTACTTACCTCAGAGTTTCGTGATGCCTTATTCATACTCATTTTCCAACCAAGGTCCTTCCACCTCAGCAGCAGTCACCAACTACGGAGCTGCGGGAGGAATGATGCCCATGGGCGGTCCCTCGGGCATGATTCCTTTCCCAGCACCGCAGCAGCCGCAGCCCCAGTATCTGTATCAGCCCCCTCCCCCTCAGCAGCTGCACAACCTGCTGCCGGTGCCGCAGCAGCAACAGCAGTACCAGCCCCCCACTCAGGCGCAGCTGCAGCCTTCTCAGCAGCTGCAGCAGCAGCAGCAGCCTTCTCAGCAGCTGCAGCAGTTGCATCAGCCTTCTCAGCAGCTGCAGCAGTTGCAGCAGCCTTCTCAGCAGCTGCAGCAGTTGCAGCAGCCTTCTCAGCAGCTGCAGCAGCTGAAGCAGCAGCAGCAGATTCCTCAACAGCAGCAGCCCCTCCCTCCTCCGAAGAAGCAGAAGCGCAAGCTTCAGCAGCAGCCGCAGCAAGCTATCCCCCCTCCCAAGCTGAACCGTCCAGTTCCCATTCGCCCTTCTGCTGCCCACGGTCAAGTCAATCCGTCATCCTCCTGAATACCATCTGACGTCAAAGTTGCCATTCCTATTCATTACTGTTCGATCACGAGTTCTCGACTCAAACACTCTTTTAGTTTGCACGTTAATCATCATATCTCAGTTTCTACTATACATGAACGACTCTGTTGCCTTATTCCTTATGCTTGAAGTTGTATAAAGAATGTTTTGATATCCATTTATTTTATTTCTAATGCGATATTTGGTAAACAACCATATCGATACCTTTTCCCCTCTGTCTTCCCTTCAATTCATATTTCCTTCTTTATGCAGGATTCGAACAACTCTCGTTTTCTCAGTGATCAATCTCGAGACATGGAACCTCTTTTTCCGAAGAAGAACAAGAAGAAGGAAGATAACAGTGAGTGTATTAGTCTATTGGATGTATTATTCTGATATGCATTACTTTCTGAAAGCGACATAATGATGTTGCAGGTAGACAATGGTACGTGAACACGAGAAAGAAGAGCTGTATATTGCCTTATCCGAAGACTGAAGACACTGTCAATGTGGAGAGATCTATTGAAGGCACGCATGGATTCGATTGGTGAGAAAACGTTAAACATTAATCCAACATAGTGGTATGGATTCGACATGATAAGAATTGGGTAGTCTCAATTTCATCCTGTCTCTTTGTTTGTTTTCGTGTTCCATCACATCTCTATTCAATCTTATCGAACAAAATGATATCTTGTCCTTTCCATTGACTCCAATTTTTTTCGGGTACGGCAATTTTTTTCGAAACTTGTGACGTGAGAATGACGCCGAATTCGCAACCTAAAAACAAAAAATATAAAAAAGAAAAGTCTTTGTGGGACGTCTTTGCGTCGGTGGCGAGAGTGACAGAGAAAGCAGGGTATACACTGAATTCAGTTCACGATTCGCGTTCTATTTCCCGGTTAAAAAAAATCTGCGCTGCGGTTGTGTGTTGGCGAGAGTGACAGAGAAAGCAGGGTATACACTGAATTCAGTTCACGATTCGCGTTCTATTTTCCGGTCAAAAGAACAATTCTGAGTGTGCTACGGTTTGGTGTTGCTTTTTTTTAAATTACAGTTATTGCGGTTTTCAAGCATTGATCAAAATGAACTGTATTGAATAGAAAAAAACGCACACCTGGGTGTTTCACAATATAAGAATCATTAAATACGAATGAAGATTTGATATTGTACATAATTCAGGACTGTCGAAACGATTTCACATTTCGACGAGGATGAGGATGAATCCATCGCCGTCACCTTCACAAATCTCAAGTCGAGAGACTCAGATGATTGGTTCTGTGATGTCACCCTGACTGTCTTCGTGCGTCATCGTCTGGATAGGAAGAAGACTAAATGTTTCGTCAGTTACTTTTAAAATTTTGAATTTGTATGGTGGGGATTCCCGAATATTTTCAATAGAAGCATTGTTGAAAATTATTTAGCGAGTCTGTTTAGATTTGCTAGAAAAAAAATCTAATCTTTAATATTCAGTTATGCAATTACGTTTTCAGTCCAAGAGAACACGTCTGACGAATGGAAACGATTTCTTCACCTTCGTTGTTGCTGATCGCGACTACTTCATCTCCGAAGACGTTAGTGATTATTCTTATTCCATCCATTCCATTTTCCATCTAAGATTAAAATCAACGATATTATAGGGTTATTGGACCGGCGACGTGTGTAACATCGAATGCGATATCACTGTCAACAGCGAGAATGGAAACAAGTAAGTGTGTTTTTCATCTCAAACTTCAGCAATCATTCTCTACAAGAGTCATTTCAGGTTCTTCCCGCGACTTCAGATGAGCTGGAAAGAGCAGGAGATGCAGGAAGCCGATTGCTGCTTCAAAGTAGAGGACGAACAATTCTTCTGTGGGAGAATGGTATGTTCGGATGTTTTTTAGCATAAAAAAGATATCTAATACATGTACAATACATCGAATACATGTATGCATAATTCTGCAAAGGTGTATAATGCACAATTAGAAAATCACCATGAATTTAAGCTGCTGGCTCGTCACTCGTCCCATTTTGCATCAGTATTCTACGGAACTTGCAAAGGATCTATGCAAACGGTTGAAGTCAAAGATATAAAAAAAGAGGTGGGATCCATCTGTTCACAATCATCTACATATTTTAGTTTAATGATAAAAAGATTAACATTGGATGATTCTCCCAACGTTTTCCAACCACTCAAATTGCAGCATTTTCGCCTATTCCTCAGTTACATTCACAAAAGTGATGGAGTGACGATGAATGAACAGACCGTGGAGCCTCTTCTTTTCTTGGGAGAGAAATACAAAGTGCAGGTGAGCTACTCTCCGATCTCATCCTACTTCACGATGTTTATCCTACCGCCCCGTATAATTCTTCTCATTTCAGGCTATTATGTCCGATGCTGAGCATTTCCTTTCGACGTGCAATTCAATGTCTCTCGCCAGGAGATTGCTTATCGCAGACATGTACAACATGGTCTTTCTCCTAGTGAGTTTTCTCGGCATATTCTTTCTTTGAAATGTTATGCCAATCAATATCCGGCGCAGACAAATGCTTGAAACAACTTACCATTTCGCGATATCGAGTAAACATAAATATAAATAAAATAACGATTACAGGATCAATGTATGAAGGAGATTCGTGGACTTGAGCAGATGACAGAAGTACTGACCTCCAATCTCTACTCGAAGATGTCGAGGAAGGTCCACACACTCGTAGGGCAGATACTACAGGATGTCACCACACAACTTCGGAGAGAGACTGCCCAACCCTATCCCACCCGCAATCCGATGGCCCCTGTCTACCAACCCTACTTCTCTCTTCCATCCGCCGGAATTTCCATGGGATCCTGGACGAGTCAATTCCCATCCCTATCTGGCAATTCCAATTTTGGAGGATTGGCATTGATGGCCGGAAGCTCTCAGCAGGCCCCTATGGCTATCACCCAGCCGGCCCCGCCGGCTATCCTTCAGCAGGGACCACCGGCTATCATTCAATCGGCCCCGCAGGCGATTGCTCAGCCTGGACCACCGGCCATCGTTCAGCCGCCCCCGGCAAGATCGAATACGGGAGGTAACAGCGGAAGGAAACTGCTTGCCACCAAGCAATCCCGAAAGTCTAACCCAAGCACCAAAAGAGTGAAGAAAAGTAGAAAGTAGCCTTTTCTACCTAAGCAGGCACACCCAGTCATTCAGCTACGTCTTCCTGATTATAGCCCATCATGCCTTATTTGATATTTACTCACGGCTACCATTTAATGTTGTACGACGTAATACCTACTTACTTATTAAATATCTCTTGTATGGTTAAACGCTGATCTAATCTCTGACAGCAACCTGATTGTGTATACAATGCTGTATTGTTGTGAATAAAAATGAAGCATAACGGTTGGTATTTGGTTCTTGAAAAGGTTCAAATCCTTTGCAATTGTATCTGATCGAAGAGCCCAATCGGCCAACTCTTAGCCTCTGTTACAGGAGAGAAGCGCTGTCCTCTCGACTCTTCCTTCTATCCTCTCTCTTCCACAGTCTCCTACCGTTCCTTTGCTGGGAGCCACGCACAACATAATTAATCAATAGTGAGTGTTGATCGTATGCCAATGGAGACATTACTCATCTCATCATTTTGCATTTACTCAACGACTTCATCTCTGATCTCAAAAAATAATTTGGAGAGAGGGTGAATGCCAAAGGTGGAATGGAAACGGAATTCTTCAGAAAGATACCAGTGTCCTTTGGCTCTTTCATTCACACATTTCCTTGCAATTCCTTTTTCAAGTCCTGGCATCGCGTATTTGACTTTGGCATGAGTAACTAACAACTTCGAGCGCGTGAAACTACATTTTGGAGTTGATAGCGAAACTAGAAGTTTTAGGATTGCATCAACTATATAAAAAAATTTAAATTAAGCTTTCAATTTGTCTACCATCATGTTTTTGAGATTCATTCTTCAATTCACAAGCTAACTATTATTTATAATTCAGTGGACATGCAGCAAGATGATCATCCACCGGCTATCACCCAACCGGGCCCACCGGCTATCGTTCAGCAGGGACAACCGGCCATCGTTCAGCCAGCCCCGCCGGTTGCCGCTCAGCTTGCCTCTCAGGCTGTTTGGGTCAGGCGAAAAAAAACTAAACCTGATTGGATGAGGCGCTCTAGTAATCACAAAAAAGGAGTAGCAAGAATGAGTGCGGGAGGTTCCACCGGAAGGAAACATCTTCACACTAAGCAATCCCGTAAGTCTTGCCCAAGCACCAAAGTGGTCAAGAAGAGGAAAGGGAGAAAGTAGCCTCTTCTGCCTAAGCTGTCTCATCAAAGCATTTCTCTACTTCTCCTGATTATAGCTCATGTTCTTCCTTCTAGCACATCATCCCTCATTTGAAAATTGCTCACGGCTACCTTTTTTGTTATACGTATTATCCACTTACATAGTAAATAACTCAAGTATCCGTTATTCGTTGGTCTGATCTCATCTCAGCAACCTGCTTGTGTATGCAATTTATTCTGAAATGTTGATAATAAAGAAGTGACTTTTGTTTTGTCGATTGATTGTCACTGCCACTTCAAATGATAGGCATTGATCTCATAGATTTCTCTGATTTTCAAATGGAATCTTAATACGAAATTGGCTCGCCCAATCATTTAGAGTACCTCTCTTCGTTTTCCGTACTTGATCTTCCTCTCGTATTATCTTATCCAGCTTCCTCCTTCTTTCCCGTTGGATTTAGATTCCATCTCAGACATTCTCACTCTCGACGTCTTCTTCTTACATCTACTCTCATCAGTTTGAGTGAAACTCTCTTCCCTCTCTCATCTCTCTGCCATCTCTCTCCTCTCTTGATAGTTTCCATGGAGCTCAAGCCGAATTGTCAGTAGTTGCGAAGGCGATGCGTGATCTTGTGATTTTATGGAGATGGTCTTATCTTCAAAAGAATTTGCAAAATTTATGCCAAATATGTCTTCCATTGAAATCTAATCAACTTTATTTACTCGATACAGTGCCGAGTTGTGCACTTCTCTTTTTTGAACTGCGAATGTGTTTCAACTTGAACTTCCTTTCATCGTATTTTCTCTCATCATCTTGAGTGGTACTTTCTTTTGCCTCTCATCTCATATCCTCTCTCAACTCTCGATAGTTTCCATGGCGCCCAGCGCGTCATTAGAGTAGAGTGTCCTTGCTTGAGTTCGCAATAATATTTTACCTCTTTTCCTTTGAACGTACACCCTGAACGTACCTGAACTGAACGCATTGAACGTATATACGTATACGTATACCTACTGTGAACTACTGTGTTCGCAAACTATTAAATTAACAAAAAAATTGTTTAATCAAGAAAGGGTCTCTTCATCGCATTTCATTCTTCATCTTCGCTATCTCGTTGACCATCCGGCGCGAGAACTATGAACAGCACGGTTTCGAAAGGTGTGAGACTTACTAAAATCTTCCATTGAAACATTAACTTTCCAAAATGAACCATAAGTATGCATTATATTATAAAATGGAGGGAATATCAAAAGAAGTACTTATAGTCCGTTGAATGTGAAGACCCTTTCGATTGTTTAATACGATAACAAATTTACTTTGACACCATTATCACTCTAAGAACTTACTTTTAGACGAGCGAAACTGTGGAAGTCGCTCTTCTTCTTCCTTCGACTTCATCGAAGATCCTCATCCTTCACCACCTTCCAAAACGAATGGCACAAATACCCTCGGTAAGAATTTTGGCATACACTGCGTAGTGTATTAATTTGCTAAAATAATTAAGTCGACATTTATTTTATTCCAGGATCAAGACGTCTTGAGAATCCGTCTGTTTTAGTGGTGAGATATTTTCTTCTTTCAAGAATCAGCTAATTACGAGTACTTTCCCGAATATCTAATTATTGCAGAACTCAATGATAACGGATGCGATGGAAGAGGGAATGCACGAGGCGGTTACTCAGGGAAGAAAGAAGGAAGGTCGTGAGAAGAAGAGGATCGATAGAGTGAATCCATTCCCTCTCGCAAGATCTCTCGAGAAGCTGCGCCTCCATCGATCAGAACCGAGAAGTCTCGAGAAGATAAGAGAGAGATCCGCTGCGAGACTTCAGAGACGGCTCCATCACGATGAAGAGACGTCTGTATTTGGTACTTTTCCCGTACTCCCGGATATACCAGCTCACCAGCAGTCAGTTCCTCAACACCAGTCTATGGTCCATCCATCACTTCCCTCTCTCTCACCCTCCCCTTCCCCTTCTCCTCCTCTGAGAACTCAATTCCCACAGTGTCCTATGGCGCCTACTCTGCCCTTCTCGTAATATGTCTTTCCTGATCCTTATGCAATTCCTCATCCACATGCACACATTCCAACTTCCACTCTTCTTAATCTTTCTTGATTCACAGAGGAAGAGGGAAAAGGGAAACTACACCCTTCAATTTCGCCACTAATTCGCCGTTTAAAACCCGATGATCTCCATTTCTCTTTCCCCGTACTGAGGAGATATGTAACAATTTTTTTAATGTATTCCAGATAAAATGTAGTGTTTTATCGCTTGCTCGTAGCAAATAAACATGGGAAAGCAAGGGAATCTTGAATAGATGGGTGTAATCTGTGGTTGTCTGCGAGAACCATTCGATGTATCGGATCTCTATCGGTGCAGAGGGGAGGGGATTCTCATTGATGTTTCCATGACAATAAGAGGTAGCCGTAGATTGGTATGATTACAAAAGTTACGAGACGATACTGTAAATACGCGGTTTGGGGCAACGGGTTGTGAGTGACTTTGGAGAGGGACGGGGGAAGGATCTCTTCTCTAATCGGAAAGGAGCTAAAAACGGGCAAAGTTAAGTTGAGATCATTTCGAGAGAGTATGAGTGAAGTAGTTAATCGATGAGAGGGTCTGAGCAAGAGAAGTAAAACTGGTTGAAACGATGGAGAAAGATTCGGGTGACGGGAACTCGAAAGAATCGGTTGAGGGGATATTACGAAGATGGGATAAGAAACAAATGAGGGAGAGATGAGAATCGAACCCGTTCGATCGATAGAAATAAGTTTGAATGGAGCAGATGAATACATACAGATGGCAGATTGTCTATGGGGAGGGAGGGAAGGGGAAGAATTAAGTGGTCGATTATTGCTCCGCTCTGATTGGTCGTTGCATTGACTTGAAGCGTCCCGTTGATCCTCGACCCTCATCTGCAAGATAAATTAAATTATTTTATTGAAAATACCAGAGCGAGAATATGAAACATCTTCAGGATAGAACAAATATTAAGATTTGTTAAGATAAAAAAATTAATAACTCACAAGTGCTGGCTGTGAGAGTACTAGCAGACACTCCCATAACAGGCTGGGATGGTCTCAATCCTCTCTTCGGCACTTCTCCATCTGAATTCTCTCCATCGGCCTCGCTCGAATCTTCAAGAACTGGCGGTCTCTTCGCGTGATTCTCGTCCATCAACGAAGATCGTTGAGACTCGTCCTCACGACTTCGAAGGACTCGACCTGCAAGGATTACTGATTAGGATTACTGTATCGGTACGGTAGTAGGTAACAGAATGAAACAAAGAAGGAAAGCGGTAGGAGACAGATAGGATAGTTTAACTACAAAAGGTATCAAGAGTGGTCGCATCTCCTCACCCGCATTCCTATTCCGGCTAGTGGGTCTTCTACCATTCGGCTCGAAGTCTCCGTAGTAGTCATCTCTCGCTGGAGGGGGAGCTCCAGGCGGCGGAGGAGGAATAAAGTCGACTAGATTGTGTTTAGGAGGGCTTCTTCTATGATCGAGAGTGCTCATCTTCGATCGGCCATTCGTGCTGCCTCCAGTTCCGTCGGATGACTGAAATCATTATTTTTGAAACTTTTATATATTAAATACGATAGAAACGAGTTTACAAATTTTAATCGTTTTTGTTTTTGTTTTGAAGTATCGTCAGCGTACCTGAATGTAGCTCACATCAGTGTGAGGAGGGCTATCGCTGTTGCTTCCGTGTCCAGTGCCCTTGTATTCACTTCCACGAGATGATCGGGATCTGCAGTTAATTCATTATTCTATTTATTTTAGAAATGAAAAAGGTATGATAAAAATAAAACGGAGGAAGTATATCTCACCTTCTTCCAGTGCCCATATCCATTCCACTATTGGGGGCGAATCTCGGAGGCGGGCAGTTGGGGACGGGATTGGAAGGAAGAGTGGGTCCACGGAGCATCTTGTCATTCAACCAGGCAGGTTGTTGCGAGGTTGTCACCAGAGTAGTCGTCGCGTAGGGAGAAGGATCGTCGTGGTACTGAAAAATATTTTTAATTGCTACTTTGTCAGATTTTATATCGATGCAAGGAATGGAAAATGAATTTATGAATATTAACCTGATTGCCATAGAAGCTGGACATTCCATTGGGCGGTCCGGTCACTTGAGCGTACTGATACTGTGGTTCACTGCCAGGTCTTCCGAGTGTTCCGATGAGATTGTCCTCGTAGGGATTGTAGAAGTCGTGAGTGTTAGGAGCACGCGTGTACAGATGAGAAGTTCCGTTTACACGAGCGTGCCCGAGAGTACCATTGATCATCCTGAAGCATATTAATTAGGTCATATTTTATTTGAATAAACAATTAAATAATGATTGATGCTCACCTTGGTGCAGTATGATACGCTGCTGCATCCATTCCCCACGGACCGGTAGGCACCGAGAGACTTCCGTCTTTGATCTCGATGAAGTTGCGCTCGCCCTGGAAATCCTGAATATATTTTAGTTTCAAACTATTTCTAAAAAACGAAAAGTCGACCTAAAAATAGAGAAATCCTTTTAAACGTACCATATCGGCATTTCTCTTCCTCCTCATCACAACTCCGACGCATACGCACATCAGAAGAATCCAAACGGCAACGACGACTCCCACGATCATCCAACTCTTCTTGACGTTCGCGAAGAACCAAGGCTCGTCCGAGTATTGGGAGGTGTGCTTGTCGAGGGTCTCTTGGTCTGCAAAAGATATACACATTTATTAAATCATTTAAAAAAAGAACACGAAAGATAAATAAAATGATAACTAACCCATCTTGATGGTATCCGTTCCATGAGGTACTCCGATTCCAGCTCCGGTCCTGGCCGAGACCTTGATCTTGTAGCTCATTTCGGGGATGAGATGGAAGAGAGTAACGGAGGCAGCTCGTTCGTTCGTGGTGATGTTGCGATTGAACTTGACGCCTTTGCCGATGATTATGATCTGAAAATATGATTTATTAATGTTTATAAAAACATGAAAAAGGAAAAAAGAGGAATGAAATAGTTTACCTGGAACCCCTTGAGTATTCCATTCAGTCCATCAGCTGCAGGAGGCTTCCAACTAATTCGAAGAGTGGTGAGATTCAGCATGCGAACGAGGACGTCTTGAGGAGGTAGAGAGGGTGCTAAAAATGACAATATATTATTTTTGGATTGAAAAAATATCTTAGAAATGAAATCGATGAGATAGTAAATTTTACTGACGAGCTTCAGCAGTCAATGCATCCATGGAGTTGGAAGGGACTCCCTGAAGTCCTCCAGAGTACGGGATCACGAAGAATTCGTAGTTAGTGAAGGGAAGAAGACCATTGACGACGACGGAGTCGGTGTGCTCTCCGCTGACGTTTACCAACCTTCAAATACAGTAATCATTTTTGATTTTTTAATAAGTTATCATTTATTCTAAAAAGCGTACGGTGCTTCGATGGAGTGACTGCTGCCTCTCCACTTGACGAAGTAGCCATCAACAACGCCTGGGTCGACCTGAATGTTTATATTTTACATCTGAATGTTTACGAAAAAAGTAATAAAATTACGATACCTTTCCGGGTCTCTTCTTCCAGAAGAGTCTAACGGCGGTCGAGTTGATCGTCTTGACCTCTTCCAGTTTGATGAGTTGGTCGGAAGTGAGACTTCTCCTTCGATCCTCCTCGCTCACCAGACGATCTTGACGTGCTGTAGTAGATTTATTATCAGAAAGTTGGTATTGATATGTTTTCTTCAAGAAAGTATATCAAAGAAAGGTGGAAACTAAGTTTAATCAATAAATTCACTCACCATTGATGGGAGCGATTAGAGTGTTCACACTGTTCGAAACAGCCGAAGGAGGGCCGATTCCATGCTCGTTCTCTGCCCTCACAACGAACAGATAAGACTGGGATGGCTTGAGATTGCGAACGCGATGCTTCGTGCCAGAGACGTAGTCGTTCACGTTGTACCATGTCTGAATAGATTTTTTTTTTAATATTTCATTTTGTAATTTATCAAGGTATATTCTCTGAATGAAAAATTCGAAAATGTAAAAGTATCTGTACTTTTACATTTTCGAGAAAAATAGAAAAATTAACCTGTGCCTCTTCCGGACTATAGTACTGAAGGACATATCCCGATACAGGTCCAGCTCCATTCTTCTCAGGAGCATTCCATGAGAGATCGAGTGAATCGTGAGAGACATTCGATGCTTCTGGTTGAGAAGGAGCAGAGGGGAAGGAGGTCGGATCGGGCATTCGGAAGAAGACTGCACGAGTTGTGTGGTCTGCAAATAGTTTTGTTAATTATCTTTCATTATCTAATTGCGGAAAAGGCAGAGAAGAGAAATTGATAGTTACCGTACCTTCAACCATGAGACTGGCAGTCCATGTCGATTCTCCGTCCTCATTCCTCGCACGACAAGTGTACACTCCAGAATCGCTCTTCCTGCAAAATCAATATTATTGATCACTGCTCAAGTAATCAATCAATTTCTTATTACGTCATTCATCTGGCTCAATCAGTGATGCGATACTGTAAACGAATATTGAATCTCATTCTCTTGGCGCCACACTTCTCAGTCAGTCTCAACCGATTGAGAGCCTCTTCACACCCCCTCAATTATCGCGTCTCGGTCCAAATGTGTGACCCACAGGGCGCCCCGAGAGTGAATTGACACCTCTCTCTCTGGTCTCTGATCTCCCCCTCCTTCTCTTCTTCTTTCTGCCTCTCTTCTCACTACCGTCACGGTCGGTTAGACCCCACACTGAGGAGGGTGATTGATAGCCCTCTTTCTGGATTGGAAAGAGTGCGAGGAGAGAAAAGAAGAAGAAGAAACGTCTGCCTGATCAATCCCATCCGTTTTGCATCCGAACCCGTTCCCAGTCTCTTCACAGTACAATTAGTAGCGGATTAGTAGAGGGAGAAGGGACATGGGAGATAATCTCGAGAGGAGAAGAGAGAGGAGAGACAAGACTGCTATGCACCTGTTCGATCCCCCAGAATGATCGAGCATTGCATTGTTTGAGTGGAGAGAGACCACAATATGTTGGGGATGATCTCTTGACGAGTAACAGATTGCGCCTCCCCTCAATCCAAACACGCCATTCCTAATAGACTGATTCGTTCTCGCTTCTTAAGATGAACCCAATTATCACGCACAAGCTGTCTACTGCTTCCCTTTCCATCTCTAGTAAGAGGAAGGCGAGAGATCACGACACACTGGTCTTTATCCACACTAGAGATTGATGGAGAAGGGAAAGAAGAGGAGCAAAGACTGGACAAGGAAGGGAAGAGAGAGGAGCACAACACCAACAAATTACTGCTCTTCTCTCTTGTAGCCGCGGGGCGAAATATTGGATTGAGATGAAAATGACCGTGGAGGAAGAGGAAGGGCCATCAAAACAATCGTATTTTGCACGAAATCGGACTCACTTCAAGTCAGCCAGATGAAGGCTTCCGCCAGAGTGCTGAGAGATTCGAGTGTTTCCTGCAATTATTGATTTTAATCTGATCTGATTAGAATCACAGGAATCATTTAAGTCAAAAAACGAGTCAAAATGGATACCTTCGGTATCTACTGGTATTCCATTGAACAGCCAATTGATCGATGGGGCGCTTGATTCTACTCGACCAGCGATGGCTTGACAGGGAAGAATGGCGGATGAATCGATCATCATCGTCTGATTGGCGGGGCCGAATTCGATGATGGGAGGAGCGCGCAGTTCAAGGGCTGGAATATGTAAAATTATCACTAGAGATTCGATTTTTTTTGTAAAAGTCTGACTTTTTTGAAACTCTACACAAAATGACCAGATTTTCAAGAAATTTAGAGTATTTTAGTTTTTTTCAAAAATCAAAATGATTTTCGCACTCGCTGCATCGCAATTCGTTCCATTGAAGGAGCAGAGGGAGAGGGCGGAAGTGAGAGAGAGGAAAGACCCGAAGACCATTCTGAGCTGTGATGCACCCCTTCTCTAGATATGGATGAGAGAAGAGGACGCTCAGTCGGCAGGAAGCATTCGGGGGCTGAAAGGTAGTGGGGGGTTGTGGTGTGAGACACGACAGAGGAACACAGTCAATCTATAGAGAGATATGCAACGAATTGGACACAAAGAAGCTTAGAAAATGGATGGGAATTCAATACAATCAATCAATTGGAAGAGTCCATTACATTGCGCGTCACTAATCGATCGGAATGAATAATTAGAGAGAAGAAGATTGAAGGAGAAGAGAATGGAGAGATATATTAAGAATAGCAGCATGAAGAAATGATACAGCGTGGATACGATAAGAGAGATAGAGACTGTGCAATGACGAGTCCGGTCAAGTGAGAGAGAGAGAAGGGAGAGAGAGGGAGAGATGGATGAGCGTATCGGTCTCTCAAATCAACAGATCGTCAGGGATCAATCCCCTCTCTCCCTTCAGTGTCACTAATAAGTGCAGCCATGTGTAGGATAGGGAAGTCGGAGAGAGAAGAAAGACTAAAAGAGAGGAGAGAAGAAGAAAGACTCAGACCATCAAGGGATTAAAGGAGGATCGAGACTCGCAATAAGAAGGAGGAGGAGAGAGAGAGAAAGGTCAGACCCGACGAGTAGTTACAATGTAAGAAGGTGATGATGATGAGCAATACTGGGAAAGCTGAATGAGAGGAAGGAAGGGAAGAAGATATAGGGAGATGCAAAATAGACTGGCTGGCCCCATAATGGATCTGAATGGGTTGGAAGGGAGAGAAAGGGGAGGAGAAAGGTGACACCCCACTTGATGAATGCAGAAAATGGTCCCGAAAGGGGAATATGGTCTCCCTCTATTCATATTCACAATATGTTACCTGCCCTCTTCTCCATTGGGATCTCCCCTCTCGCCTTTCCCCTTTGCCTCCCGCAGTGAACCCCCGCATTTAGTGAAAGACGAGAAGACGAGATTTGGGCGAGTGCGCAAGGAAGGAAAGCCTAATTTGATGATGATTATAATAACGTGCGCGCCCTTGGTCTCCCTTCCTCCCCTTCCTCCTCTCCGTCCGACTTATTTAGGCAAATTTCGCCTTGACGATGATTATTGCGAGACGTAGGGAAGAGAAGAAGGACAATTGGGCAGTTCAGAGGATAATGAGGAGAGAAGAGAAGGGAGAGGAGAAGTGAGATGTGATCGTAGGAAACAGCTTCAACACTCGATGGGTTGTTTTGGGACTCTCGAGTCTCGGCCAGTATCTTAGTCTTCCTGAGGGCGCAGGTTGACAAGATGGACACGCATTACATCTTTGAGATGAAGGAAGGAGACCTGTCAGGCAGGCGAGAGACAAGGGGGAAGTGAGAGAGTCCAGAGAAGGAAAGAGGAAGAGAGAGTGGAGGAAAGTGAGAGAGTAGGCAGGAAGGTTTCGGATGTCTATGGGTATTGAGAGGGCCGTATCGATGGCAGTGCAACATGAGAGTAGAAGTTTGCATAGAGGTAGATCAAGGGAATGAATGAGAGAGAGGGACGCGCGATACGGGTGTTAGTAGGAAGAAGAAGAACCACAACAGACCTATCCTCCCTCCTCCTTTTCTCTCCCTTTCTGTATCGTATCACTGGGGTCGTGTCTGTCGTCCATTGTGATATATGATCAGAGCGAGAGAGGGGGAGGAGAGGAGAGACAGGGGGAGGAGGAGAGGGCAGAGGGAGGGAGAGAGAGAGGGAGACCCAGATCAGAGATAGCACGAGGCGTTTATTGTTTATTACCGCGTATAGAACGGGAGGCGAGGAAAGGACGAATATTCGGAACTTGTTGAGAACCCCGGAAATCTACCGATCTCAGCATGATTTTAAAAATGAACGGATTTCAGCAATTCTTAAGAGAAATGTTAGAAAGAAGGAGGAGAAGGGAACTTTGTTAATTGGAACTCGAGAAGAGAAGCGTCCGGATGGACACTCGAAATGAATAGAATGAGAAGGAGAAGGACGATGGAAGTCGATCAATTATTAAGAGAAGAGGGAAGAAGAGAGGCAAGGACCCAATTGGGAAGTGACTGTTGAAGGAGGGGATGGACAAAGGCAGATTGACTGGCACTGAGAGGGAGAAGGAGAGAAGAGAGTGAGGGACAGGCAAGATTCCCACAATCGAGTCCAGAAATAACAGAGTCAAGTGGGATTGAGAGAGTAGCCAGTAGTATGGACAGCTTGTGAGAAAACGAGACGGATATGATCCTAGATTAGGTTGAGAGGGATTGGATGGGGGAATGAGTACTCATTCTCTCTCCTCATATCTTTCTTGCGATGGGCAAGAATGGAATGGGTTGTGGAAAAAGTACACATTTAGTACAGATGTATAAAGCAGATGTATACATGCGTGATATCTAGGATGTGGAAGAAGAGTCCTAGGCAGGTATTGGATAGTAGTAACAACCAGGTGATGTAGCTGCTCTCTCCTCTTCGTAATAATAGAGTGAGAGGCCATCTCCTGGGGGTGGAATCGCCCTCTCCGTTGGCATAGTGATCCAATGAGGAGAGGCTACTTGGGAAGGGCTAGGGGACAGGAATGGAAGACCTTCCCATATTCATACTCAGAGAATTCGAGAGAGACGGGGATATTGCTAGAAAAGGAAGCGCAGAATGGCAAAAGGAAGCGTCACAAGGCCGATTCTCGAAACGAAGGAGACGAAATGAGAGGATGGAATGACCAGACACACTCATATGGTGTGGACATTGGATAGCAAGGCCGAAGAATGAGTAGAAAGGTGCGAAAGGGAGAAGAGGAAGAAGAGGAAGAGACTGGTAATTAGAGTGTGGAGGACCCCGAGGGGGGCGCGAGATAATGGGACACCAGTCCAATGACCACTACTGAAAAAGAGACGGTTCAAAGGGAAGAAGTGGGGAGGAAAGAAGCGATCTGTAGCTACAATACTGTTGTGTTGAGCGAAAGTAGTGAAAAAGTCGGATCAAAGGAAGGGAAAGGGAGAAAAATAAGCTCAATCTGGAACTGTAATACAGTTGTGAAGAGCCTCGTGTAGGGATGGGTGAGTCCGAGTGGAGCTTAGAGGAGACTCGAAGGGAGGAGGAGAGAGGGGAATAGGCAGAGGACAAACATGATAGTACTCTCTCTCTCCTCTCTCAGAATGCTTATACGGCCTGTCTTCACGGGTTAGATACAAGAAGAGGATGAGTCAATGGGTAAATCTGAGTAGGAACTGTGAAAAGGAAGAGAAGAGAACGGAAGAAGGAGGAAGAGAGGGGGACACCGATTCCCGATTTCACTCAGATCTCATTACACACGATCGAAAAAAACTGGAATCGGTTCGCAGATGGTTGGAATTAGGAGAACGTCCTCGCTTCCCTTCTTTGATTGGAAGAGGAAGAGTCAGTTTTTGCCCCTCCTCTTCTCCTCTTCTGATGAGTGACCATGGAAAACCAAGTTATGATGATCCCCTTCTCCTTTCCATTGGAAAGAGTGCTCATGACCAACCACTCTCTCCATGTCCTCTGTTCTCTCACTCTTTCTGAGGATTACTCACGATAAAGATTATGGAGAATGGAGAGAGGGCGGAGAGAGTTATCATGAGTATTATTTGTTTGGAGCTGAGCGAGCGCTCTATCGCATTAGAGGAATGATAACAAGAATGGATGGGAAAGGTGATGATCATGATGACCATCTATGGAGAGAGGAAGAGGTGTGAGAGTGATTGGACCCTATCTTCCTTCTCTCTCACTATCTCCATTCTCGTGGTCTATGATCACTCAGAGAAGGTGAGGTTGCGTGTAGAATGGAGAGAATCGGACCATCAATATCCCCTTCCGGGGGTCGAGTACAGAAGAGATTAAAGGAGGCTGGCGCGACCCAGGAAGGAAATGGGAAGAGTGACCAAAGTAATCTCGCCACGCAATCAGAAGGTGTAAGGGATGATGGGTGGAATTGTTTGGATAGGAGAGGGATGACACAAGATAACTTATGGGAGAAGGGGTCGATGGAGAGAGTGACCATGGGCCCCCTGTAGAGCAGAAAGGGACGAGATTGACCCCCCATCAAAGGAGAGACGACCAATTTACTGTCCTCGTATAGTATCACTAAGCCGATTGAGGAGAGAAGAGACCTTGCATCTTTTAGTCACTCGAGATCAGAAGAGACTACTCTTTTACGGTTGAACAGAGTTACTGCAGTTGAGAAGGGATGGAATTTACGAGATAATAGGGATGAGGAAGGCAGATCAAAGAGAGTGGAGACTATCCGGAATCTTGAAGGAGAAAATAGATGCGAGCGCGCCATTGTATAGCTTGAAGATTGAGAAAAAAAGGGGAGATTTGCCTACAGAAGGAGGTCGAATTGTTTGTTTGTGGGAGTTGTGCCCGCAGGCTAATTTCAATTAGAAGAACCCACGAGAAGAGAGAAATGGTCTGACTCTCCAACTCATTCCGGTTGTCTCTATAATCAGGGAGAATGAGAGAGTGTGGAGAATTGAGAGAGTTCGAGACTGGAGTGGTGAAAGGAATCTACATTGAGTACTCCCTGGAGTCAGTGAAGGAGGAGTTGAGGAAAGAGAAAGACGATAAAAACTGAGAGACGAGAAGTAGTTATCACTTAAAGGAACAGGTAGTAGTGGCTAGCTCTCGGTATTACTACCGAGTACTATAGTGAAGGTTTCGGTCGAGAGAAGGAGGAGGAGGTTTGCAAAATTAGTTTTCCAGGTAAGCCATTCAGGCGGATTCAGAACACCTGTACTGATGTTTCTTTCCTCGAAAAGTTGCCGTTTTGCAAAATAGCAGGTGAGATTGAATGGACAACATTGACCGGAGTGAGTAACAACAGGTAGAAGAGAGATTCCTTCCCTTGACAAGATGGATTCAACCCCGTTGACATGACTGATTCATGTCGCATACAATGGAAGGAAGATCGGAGAGGGAGAGAAATCGGAAGAGGGGCGGAGGAGTGACTGAGAGAGGGTATATATCAAGTAGAGGGAGAGAGAGGAAAGAGTGGACACACTTTACACAAGGAGAGAGAGAGACTGGAAGGAACTCATCTGTACTTACGAGTGAAATCGGAGGAGGAAAGGAGTAGTGAACAAGCAGTGGAATGTTCTCACGAGCTCTCGTTTCCATCTGATCTATAGTCTATAGAAGAAGTAGAGACAATGGAAGATTGAGAGAGACAAATCATCACTGACAACTGGAAGATTGTCTCTGTGCCCGAGAGTGACCAGTAGATAGACAACGAGATTAGATATAGATGGGAAGCCCCAGTCTTCCTTCGAGATGGAAGGACTCTGACCACGCAAACGAGAAGAGTAAGGAGACACACTGGGTATACATGGGATCATGGACGACAAAAGAGAAGTTGAGATTGGAGAGAAGAAGAGAAGAAGAGAGAAGGGACAGTCAGAAAAGGTCGAATATTTCAGACAAAGAGAAGAAAGGGGAGTGAAATCATGGGGGGAAGGGATCTGGCGAAATCCATCACTCACAACGGGTCGTAAACTTATTTTTGAGGGCGTTTACAACGCCGAAAATGTGTTGATGCAGTGAAATGTGCAATTTACGAAAAACGAGAAAGTGTTGATGTTAGCAGACAAAAGGAAGTATTTCGGGATTAGTCGAGGATGGAAAACACTGAGATGTTGCAGTCTTGGCGAGAGAAGGAACGACTTCTTTCTCAAGTAGGAGATGAATTCGTCCAAGTGTAAGTCATGCGTGAGGGAGAGGAAGAAGGAGAGAAAGGAGAAGCATGAGAATGCAGTTGACAGCTAAGACTCATTTGCATATTCGAACATGAGGGAGAGACACTAATTGGAGAGATGAGGAATCACAATTGTACTGTGAAGTGAAGAGTCACCACGCGAAATTTGAGCAGTTTAACTTTCAAGAGAGCCAGTAGAAGCTATATATCATACATAAATGAGAGAGTTAAACTGTCGCCACGAGGATTGGCCACTAATCCGTTCGTCTCAACTGGTGTGGAATAAGCTAGAGGAGCAGTTTCTGCCCAACCCTCCCTCTACTCTGTAAACAATATTAGGAACATCGAGGCCTCTCCCTTCCTCTTTTGACCAGTCGAGAAGGGTCACAATCAGCGGGAGATGTGCAACAATCAGAGAGAAGAAGAGAGAGAGAGTAGAGTGAGTAAATAGACATCAGATGGTCATCTCACCTGGTTCCACTTAGGGAACCTGAGGAGGAGTGATTCTTTCGGCTGGAGGAAGGTTAATGAGAGATATTCACACGATTTGATGTAAAGAGGAACTCCCGAGATACGCAAAACTGTCGGAGAAGCCTCCCTCCACTTCCCTGTTCTACGAATGGATCACAGAAAAAGCGAAGCGGCGATCGGAGACGATAAAAGCTCTCTCGCCTTTCGGAAGAAAGACATACAATCGTCATGTATGAGAAAGGGGACGAAAAAGTAATGCACACAGTCCCTTCATTCACCCACTTTTCTGCAAAACTAACAGAGGCCCTCACACAACGCTGCGCGAATTCATGGGAAATAAGGCGGCTCAAAGAAATGGGAGAGTAACTACTAATCCGTCGAAACTACTCTGTGGAATCGGAATGGACCATCGCTCATTCTACATGGGAGGAGGAAAGATTAGTGGGAGGGGAGGAAGAAGTAAAAGAAGAGGGAAGAGAATGGAAAGTAGCCACGACCTTGGCTGTAGTGGACACATTTCGAGTGTCGAAAGTGAGGCACCGAGAAATCTGAGGAGCCAATCTGAGAATAGAGAGAGGAATAGGGAGAGGAGAGGAGAGAGATGGAATAATCCGGGTTTATGATGAGAAGAGAAGCGAAATTGATGCTAGATTGTGAGCATTCAGAGAAGTGACCAGACGAGATTTCGAACCGAGATTCAATTGGAAAGAAAGAAGAGAAGGGGTGAATGTGTGGCGGAACGAATGGATTGACATGCAAATGCTGTTGTCAGTCAGTCGAACGTTCCCAGATCAGAGAGATAGATAAGTTGGAAGAATGGCAGAGAGAGAGAAGGAGGCAGCCAGTTCGAGTGGAGAGGAGAAGAAGGAAGAAGAGATGGGAATGAATGAATGAGTAGGTGTCAGAAAGAGGTTCAGAGGGACAACCACATCATAGTCACGGCTCATTAGATCTGTGCAGGTGTTGGAGGGAATGAGGAGGACCCGCCCTCTCTTTTCTTGCCGATTCGTCTCCTCCTGTCTTGTTTGAGTGAAAGTATCCGAAAGCATGCAAAGAAGGGGAACAGGCATTTCGTACATGCAACAACAGGGAAGAAGGGATGATGCAAATGCGATGCAGCGAGGCTGAAATTTTCCTAGTTCTGATATCAAACTCACTCTTCCCGGTGATGGTCAGACGAGCGGTCGCAACGGAAGATCCGGCAGAGTTGATTGCTGCACAGATGTAGTTGCCCTGAGAAGAAAAAAAATTGTAATTTGAATACTGATAAAAAACTACGAGAAGTAATATACAAACCTCATCATGAGGTCTCACATCACTGAGATGCAATTCTCCAGTCTGTGAAACGGTAACTCGACCATCAGGAGAAGCATGTCCAGGGAAGAGAACCGACTGAAATGGATTTATCCATCTTTGCAACAAAAAAATACACGCTCGAAAAAGAAGTGACCATCTCTCCCTACCAGTAGTGGCGAGGGATGTGGAGAGATGGCCGAGCGGTCTAAGGCGCTGGTTTAAGGCACCAGTCTCTTCGGAGGCGTGGGTTCGAATCCCACTCTCTTCAGAATCTTTTGCCAGAGTTTTTGCTACCGTAATTCCACATTGATTTTTCGAAAATATCGCTAATTATTTTTATCTTTTATTTTTATTTTTAACTTTTCGATTATTTCTAATTTTCATTCCTTTTTTCTGTCTAAAAATTGTTGGAGTTTCATGATTTCAAGTTTTAAGATTCTCACAGATGATCCCTCCTTGCTCCAATAGATGGCTGGATTCGGCTGTCCACTTGCACTGCACTCGAACTGTGCCCTTCCTCCCTGATCAACCGTGAGATCTTGAGGACGGAGAACGAAGGCAGGAGGGGCCTTCAAATCATTAATTAGATATCCACATTGTTTTTCTTCTACATACTCGATATTTTGAAGACATATGGATTCGATACCGTACTTGAACTCGCAATCTGGCAGATGCTTCGATGGATCCGGCAGGATTCCGAGCGTTGCAGATGTACTCGCCCTCGTCGGAGACTTGCACACTAAAATACATCGAGATTAGTATGTAAAGTACTTCTAAAAGTACAAATTGGCGTACGTCGAGAAGTTTGATATCTTTCTAAACAATGATTGATTTTGTTACTGTGCCATTAAAAGAAAAGAAAATGTTACCGATCAATCTTCAGTCCTCTGTTGTCCTGTGCGATGTATGCTCGCTGCGCTGGCATTTGAGCGTTCGCCTTCTTCCAACTGAAACAATTCAATCAATAATGATTACTAAAAATCGTATTTCAATCTACAAACCTAATCTGCGGCTGCGGTTCTCCGGATACTCTGCAGTCGAAGAGCACTGAAGATCCGACGTCCACGGTGATGTCGGACGGCTCGAGCTGAAGTAATAATATAAATTTAGAACTCACAATTATATTATTTCTAAAATTGAAAAGTGCCAGACTTTTGAAATTGTCGAAATTGTAAAAGAAGTGAATTTTGGGAGAAGAGGATTACTGTAACTCACAATAAACTTGGGCTTCTCGTAGACACTCAGTCGCGCAGGAGGAGAGATTCGCTCTCCAACCATGTTCGTAGCGACGCATACGTACTGGCCAGAATCAGTGTGACGGACCTGCGAGAAATTAATGTATTTTGAGAAAATCTAAATTAAAAATAAGTTAAAACCCCTCTGGCCAGTCTCGGTAGAGAATATAGACCCTCTGGCTAGTCTCCGTAGAAAAACCCTCTGGCCCATCTCCGCAGAGAAAAAAAACCCGCTGGCCCGTCTCCATAGAGAAATTATTTTTATGAAACTTACACTTTCAATAACGAGGTTTCCATCCGGATGGAGACTCATTCTTGGTTCTTCATCACTGATTCGAATCTCTTTGTCGTCTTTCTTCCACGTGACGATCGGTTCGGGATATCCGCGAGGAGGAGAACACTCGAGAGTTGCCTTGTCGCCAGAGAGGGCCTGAGAAAACGTTGAAAATACTTTGAAATAGCGTTCCGTTACAGTAGCTACTGATTATCTCGATAAATTGAAAAAATCTTGAATCTTGTAAACTGAAGTGAATCTGAATGAAATATACAGTACCTGCACAGCTCTCGGCCTGCTCCTGAACTCCTCCTTGAGCATGGCAATCTTGAGAATTCCTTCTCTTGATCGGGCGACGCCATCTTCATTGCGAGCCTCGCAGTAGTACGTGCCCGCATCGGCATCCTGGGATGTACAAATAAATTGGGTTTAGCAAAATAATAAGAATAATATCTGAAACATCGTTATTTGATTTTTATTTGAATAAAATCATTGAAGTTGATTTAATTCTTACCTTTCCATTCTTTCCTTGATTAACTCGTAGAAGGAAGAGTGAACCCGTGTCGAGGAGAATTCGATGAGAGGTCACTTGCTCTTTGTTCGTTGTTAGCTGAAATTAGATATGAGATTTTTTTTTCAAAAAAAACCACAACGACAAATCTGCAATGAAGATATTTTACCGGTTGTCCATCTTTGTACCACGTGACAATGGAATCACTCGGCTTGGCCTGGCAGTTGAGAGTGGCCGGAGATCCCTTTGGCACGACGACATCCAGAGGATGTTCTGTGATCACCGGCTCTTCTGAAAATTTTTCGATTAACACAAAATCTCTCTTTTGATTCATTCGTATCTCTTTCATGAATATCTCTGATTATTATTGGCTTACAATATTATTTTGTGATCATACAATGACCTATTCCTGTCTAATAATGCCACTGTACAGTCGGCCTTTCCCTCCATGACACCTCCCATCAAGTAAAAATATTTGTGTTGACTGCCACAGATTCTCGAATTAGCCAACGCTTCTCTGATTTCAGTGAAGACCACTCTAATGACCACGAGGAGTAGAGAGGAAAATAGAAAGTGTTTCTTGCAAAAGAAAAAAAATACAATCACAGTTCAGAAAGTCATAAAAGCAAACTGTATTCGAATGAAAGAAAGACTCATGCATTCGGATTCTGATGGATCTCGACCCCCATCCTCCTTCATCCCCCTTCCTCCTACTTTCCTTCCTCTCATCCGTCCTCTTCACTATTCCCATTCACTTTGCCCTGCATCGGTCACAGCCTCTGTTCTAATCAAATTTCGGACGTGAAGAGCGTTCATTCTCTCTCTCTCTCTCTGCCCCCTTCGGACAAGACCGATTATCCCTTCCATCCATGGAGAGAGAAGAGGAAAGGGGAGGCTAATTCGAGGATAGAAGAAGAGACCCTTGAGAAGGGAGGCTAGCCTTCCCGGATGTATGAAGAATCGAGATTGGAGAAGGAGAAAAACGGCTATATAGAAGCCGCTACCGTACGCCAGGAAACTTCTCTACTGCGATTTGCTCTTGACAGAAAGATTCTAACCATTTTCCCGATCAAGTTGACCCATTCCCTCTGATCATTCTCTCAGGTTCCTCTAGCAGCCTTCACGGAATGCTGGCAAGCAAAAAGAGAGATTGAAGGTCGATCGAGAAGGGCAAAAAAGAAGAGAGAGATTTATCATGAGTCTGGCAGCAGTTTGATGAGAAATGAGAGAGATTCATCAATATGATTGATCCTGAATCGAGAATCATCTTCTCAGATATGAAGCTAATTAACTGCCAGCCCCTTTCATAATTATCCCTCTCGGATCCATTCTAATTGTTCTCTCTCTTCTACTCTCTCTCTCTCATCTTCCTCAAGGGAGATATCCACTATGCTCATTTCGAAGACGTGCTAATGTATGCAGAAGAAGACAGAGAGGAGAGGGAGAGGGAAGAGGGAGGAGGGAGGACGGTAGAGAGGTCTCTTCATTTTACTTGATCTCTCACTATGCTCACGCCGATGAGAGATCAGGGGGAATTGAGAGAGTCCTCTACTAGAAAGGCGCGGACTGCACACTTGAAAGGATCCTCTAGGATGAGTAGTATATTTCATTTGTCGCCATCATCCATCGACTACTAAATCATTCAACAGGCAGACACACTGGCCGTTGTTAGATTACTCTTCTCTCTTGTATTCACTCGTTAATCTAGGAAGTGACCACACATCAATTATTGATCACTACCTCACGTAGTAGATCACGCAGAGAGAGAGAGAGAGGGAGAATAATGACTCTCTGCATTATCCATGATCTCTCTCTCTCTGAATGGAGGGAGAGAACAATGTTCAGAAAAGACCTTGGGCGATCTGTCCATTCGATCAATGGTCTCGATCTCTCCGTTTCCCTTAATATCTCACCCATGGCGATCGAAAGTCTGCTATTCCCATTACTTCAAGGCGACAGTCGGTCTAAGTGCATGTTTAGCGTGGATTCCCACTCCAGGTGTCACTTCCGTCGAATGCTCTCCCGGAGAGCGGTCTTCCCTCTCTCTGATCTCTCTCCAGTCAGAGAAAGCCAGAGAGAGCCATGTATTGAGAGACGGGATCTCTCCCGATCGGGCAGATGTCCTATCCCTTCTCATAATGGAAGATGAGGAGGACTCGAGGGAGGAAACTCGAGAAGAGACAACCTGTCCAGTGTGTGTGCTTGCTTCCATGTACATGTAATCCAAGAACGGGAGGACTCCGAACCACGACTCCCTTCTTCTCTCTCCTACCTAACCCCCGGTCCATCCCAGATTAGTCAGACTATAGTGGTCATAACAGCCCCCCATAGGCTATTCAATCTGGGAGAAAGCCCCCGGGGTGGGGCAAAAACAGGTGAGTGGCGTGCTCCTTCCTCTGTATTAGACGACTTCCTTCTTTGGAAATAATAATGGACAGACACTGACCACTCTTTCTCTACAGAAAGGTACCAGAAAAGTACTGCCGTCGTGAAGGAAAGAGATGGAAAATGGTTACATCCCTCTTCCGCATTTCTCGAGTGGAGGCTAACAGTACTGTTCCCGACCTTTCTCTTGGTCGTCCATCCTAGCCGTCCCTCTACCCGGCTAGCAAGAGCATGAATCAGTGCCCTTTTCCTTCCTTCTTCCCTTCTTCCTCTCCCAATGTAGGCTAATCAGCTCGGACAGTCTGGCATATTCGTCCTCTGTCTCTTTCCCTCTCCCTCTCCATTCTCTCATTAGCTCGTGTTATCCTCGAGAGAAGAAGCCTGTCGATTGAATGGGAGGTCAAGGCAGAGAGAGAGGGAGGGGGATACAGGACTAATTGATCTCCCTCGCACCCCTCACAGACCCCTTCACACCACCACTAACAAAGACGAATGGGCAGCCCATTCGAAGGGATGAATTTATATGAAAAGAGAAGGAATACTGTGGGATATGAGCCCCGGAATAATTCCTTTGTGAATTCTTCCTCTCTCTCCCGTGCACAGTCTCTCATCCACTCTGATTCTCTCAAATTATGGTGATCTCTAAGGGAATAAGATGGGCATGGAGATAGAGTGAGAGTCCCTTCGGATGAGACACTGATCAGAGAGAAGAGAAGGGGAGATAACAAGATGAGATGAGTGCCATTTACGATCTCGAATCTCTTTGAGATGAGATTGGATGGATCTAAGATGGAATGAGTGACTATCCTCATCATCTAAACAGATATTAGCTTCTCCCTTCTCCTCCAATTAGTTTCTCGATTAGAAGAGGTGGTTCTTGATGAGAAAGCCTCCATCTTCTCTTTCCCTCTCTCTCATTACGATGGGAGAAGCAGTCACAAAGACGAGGCTAATTTGTCGCCTTTGAGTCCTTTTCTCTTGCTACTTCTCCCTCTCTCTGGTCAGTTGTTGGCCCAATGGAAGAGAAGGAAGAAACTGAGAACGACCCCGAGATCTCTCGTTGAATTCAAAGGTACCAATCAACTATACTAAGCCGCGCAAATGTAGCGGGAGCAATACAAAAGAGGGCAGAGAGAGAGAGAGCCATATGGTTTGTGCTTCCTTTCTCTCTTTCCATTCTCCCTTCGCATACTATCAATCTCTCTGTTGGCAGCGCTATGTAATTTCAACACCCTCTAAGGCTGAGACAGCGGGTTGGATACAAAGGGAGGACTGAGAAGTGTACGCTGCTTGTCTAGAGACATGATCGCGGCTGATTCCCTACAGACATTGTGACAAGAGAGAGAGAAGACACAGAGGAGAGGAGAGTGAACTAGACCAGATGGCTTAACAGGACGGCATAACGAGCAGATAATATCAATTAGAGCGAGAGTCTCAAGAGAGAGGAGAGGAGGGACGAGTGACCTGACAGAACTGCCGTTGCAAGTAGCAGAACTGAGATGACACGGAGCATTCTTGAGTCGAGGGAGGGAATCACAACCGCATCGATGGAGGGAGAAGGCCTGAAATGAGATTAGTAATGGAGAGAAGGAGAAATTGGATGCGGATGGAGGATAAATGGAGAAAATAAATGGACGAGATCGATCATCGCATGGAATAATGAAGTCGGGAAATGAATGGAGAGGAGGAACGTTGCAAGGAATAAAGAAGGCGTTGTCTTTTCGCAGCCACCAGATCTTATCTCTAGCCTCATTTAGGAAGACAAAACGAGAGAAATGGGGATACCTCGCACGGGTGAAGAGTAAAAAAGTGATGAGGAGGAGGAGAGATAGATCAGATAGGAAGGAAGGGAGGGAGTCGAATGGAGGGAAAGAAGAGGAATGGAAGAAGGACTTGTGGATACCTATGAGATCGCGTAAACACAATGAGACTGGGATTGACCCTAAACAGAGGAGGGTAATGAAGCTAGCCGGTAGAAGGAGAGGGAGAGGGAGAGGGGACAGCGGAAGCACGGGAGAGGACAGAAGGAAGAGAGGACCGATAAGGGAGAGAGAGAGAACGGATGTTGACTGAGAGAAGGAGGAGTGGAAGAAGGAAGGAGAGAGAGAGAGAAGGGAGAAGTATTGAAACTGAGTGATGGGATGAATGATGGAAGAGTTGAGTCTCTGCAGGTGTGAGAAGTATGAATGGAAGAAGGAAGAGAACGGGAGTATGACTCGAAAATGGCGGGAAACCATGAGTCAAGGCCTGTTATGAGACTTGACCAAGGGAGAAACCTGGTAAGCCAGTGAGTCAAGACTCCCATTCAGAGTCAAGACAGGAAGGAAACATGATCACCAACTGATCACAGGCAAATCAGAGGCGAATGATAGTAGAGGAATGGGACGATTCTGCTACTCGCTATCGGTATCAGCCCCTGTAAAAGGGGCATTGATACTCCTGCGGTACTAATAAACGATGGGAATGGATTGATACTAGGCAAAGAGAGCAGGAAACCTCACCATCTCTACCATATTTGGTGGAGAACTGTCGTAAAATCAAGCTCTCTACCTCCGATTTTGAATGCCACTCTAATTTTTTTCTATGAACACTGAAATTGCCATCAAATGCCGGAACAATCGAATCAGACAGGTGGATCGTACTAATAACGCGAGAGTAACGGTCGATTCAAATGCAATGCGCGTGGTAGTGGTGTGAATAAAAGTGAGGAGGGGCCCAATGCGAGGAGAGAGGGATAGAGAGAGATGAAGAGAGCAGAGGGAGAGGGAGAGGAGACAGGGTCAGGTTAGCGTGGGTAGAGAGAGAGAGAGACTCAACCCCCGGATTGGGTCAGTGCTTACCTCTCCCTCTCCCTCCTCTACCTTTCCCCACTCCCCACTCCCAGGGCTTATTATATACCATCGATTGGATCCGAGTATGATCTGTGTGTATGCGTGGGGTGGAGGGGTTTGATTACTGATTGGAAGGAAGGGAATCATAGGAGGTGAGGAGTATCATAGGGACTGTAGGCAGGTATGGGGGCTCATTTACTACCCGCGGACGAATGATAGTCAACAACTGAGCAGTGCCCTGTCCATATCAAAGGAGAGACCGCTTGATAAGCGAAGAGAGGAACGTTCGTCAGAGAGAGAAGAGATGAAACAGACTGAGAGGAGAGGAAGAAGGAGGAAGTACCGTACTAACATATTACTTTTCTTACTTTCGATGGAAACACCGGACGAAAATGCGAATGTTTCTATCGAGAAATGAGAAAGGATTACTGAGAGGGGGCGATTGGGCCCATCATGAGTCTGGTGTGAGATTAGAAGTTAGCAGAAGTGCCCCTCCTCTCCTCCTTCCTCTCCCAGGGAGTGAAAGAGATTAGTGAGGGTCGAGTGTGATAAGACTCGCGAGGTTGGGGAGAGGAATCGTCTGACTCTCTCCTTTCCCCACTCTCTCTCTTCTAGTGACCACGGGATGGACAGGCTCCCGAGTGGAGAGATGAGATGGGAGGAATGACTGATTACAGCACTAGGGGGCAGGGAAGGAGACGCACCTGATGGCATTGAGATGGAGTGAGAAAAACTGAGAGATGTTTCCAAGCTGTTCAACATCAGGAAGAGAGAGAGGGAAGAAGAGAGAGGACAGACAGGAAAGATATGTCTCAACAGACGGTCGGACAGAGGGGAATGGACGATGGGAATGGAGGATTGAATCGAGGATGGACCATAGATGGGGTGTTAGAGTAATGACCTGTGAAGTGACCAACGAAAGGAACGAAGGTGATAACTAGTCAGAGGATTAGTAGGCAAAGGAAGGAAGGAGTAAGATGGAATGGAATAAGCACAAAGACAGAAGCCATCCTTCTCCTTTCTTCTCCGCATATGGATACTACCACTGGGAAGAAGGAGTGATGAGAGAGGGGAAGAAAGAAGATGAGAGATGGAGAACGCTGACCAAGGGATGATTAATTGAGGGACGGGCCGCTCTCCCCGCCCTCTCTCCCCTCCTCCCGCCTCTCTCCTCCCTCCCTCTCCCTCCCTCTCTCACTCTGCAACATACGAGACCACTCCCTTTCATAGATGAAAAAAGAAGGCCTTAGTCTCGGCCCCCTAAAAAAGAAACCTTCCTGGGAAAGAAGGAACAAAACATGTGCACTACTGAGAGAGAGGGGAATTCTAAAAGCATAGCAACGAATCAAAGATGTTGAGTGGCTGGGATTTCACATGGTTGGACCCTCTCGATTTGCCCTGTTCTCTAGTTTTCGCAGAGCAGAATGGAAAAAAAATCATGAAGAGTGTCGAAGATTCGAATTAGGAGATGAGTGAAGGAGGAGAGATGGAAGAAGTGACGGAATACAGTACTTGTTTTCGTCGATGTATGCACAAGTGATTGGAACTTTGCACGGGGTGTCAAGTTCAAATAAGCCAGGAAGAATGGACAATGGACAGGAGATTACTGTGAGGTAGGGGCTTTTCCAGGCACAGTAGTCGGCCTTTTCTCTTCTTCTGGCTTGCAAATAACGAAGCATGCGCGCAAAGATCCCTTACTGTATGAAATCTATACTGTGAAGAAGAGAAGGAAGAAGGTGAATAATAGAGGGAATGAATGAGGACCGTACGGAAGAGAGAAGACTAAGATGGAAACAGTCCACAACAATCGATACGCGCAGCTACAGTACTCCAGTAATTGCTAGACTGCAGCAACGAATAGCTAAATAGCTCCAGTAATCATCAGACGTTTCAAAGAAATTCAAATGATAATAATTCAGCACTTCTGAATTGTGAACGATGAATTCGTGAATCTCCTAAAGATAGAGAGGAAGGAAGGGAGTGACCTCCCACAATCAGGAGTGCTACTATCTCTGTGTGAAGGGAAGTGTGCAGCAGTGAGGGCGAAGTGAGATTCAATTTGTGGAATGAGAGAAAAGAGAAGGAAGAAGGAGAAGAAGCAGAAAAGGGGAGGTCCACTTGGAAGGAAGAAGAGGATGAGTACAAGAGGACGAAGATGATTAGCTGGATGAGGGGGGGGAGGTTATGGGTGGTCGAGTGGCCTCATGAGTGGGAAAGGAGGGCTTCACGCTGGAAAAGAGAAACATAAACATAGCGTGAGGCCCCGTTTGTGAGGCCTTGATGACGCAATAAAAACAGGCTGGGATTTAGTTGAAGGAAGCGTAGAATAGCGTGAGAGAGAAGAGAGACTCATCAACAGAGAAATCTCAATTAGAAGAACAAAAAGGGAGGGAGAGAAGAAGAGAAGACGGGGCAATACTGGGAAGCGGAATTATAGTCTCATTCAATATGTTCTGCTACAATTTAGATAATAGAGTGTTCGACAGGAAGAGATCTATGCCAACGAGAATTGTTTGCTACACGGTATTGCGTCGTTGCGAAATGTGAGAGGGAAGGATGCAGGATTGAGGATAATCGAAGTTGAGAGAGAGAAGGGAAGAGACTGAAAGGAAGGATGCTTACCGTTATTCCATAGAGAATGGAAATCGACCTTGAGCAGTTAAGAGAAGGGGAGAAATTGAAGAGGACTCGGGTCGATTCATGGAGAGAGAAAGGGAAAGAGAGAGGGAGGGAAGGTAATGGCGATCCATTGGCTATTCAGGAGGAGGAATCAAGGATGAATTGTTGATCAGGTAGAGAGAGAGAAACGGTTACCACGAGAGAGAGGGAGGGAGGTGAGATGAGATTAGGGCCTGGACCAGTCAGTAACGGGCTGTTGAGGAAGAAGAGATAAACTCCACTTGACTGCATCGTCAAATTCAATTTGATCCTCTCTCCCGTTTCTTTTTCTCTCCTCCTCCTCTCTCCTAGGTAGTAGTCAGTCTCTCCCGAGAAGGACTTACGAAATCCTTTTCGTAGCAGGTGGAACGTAGTGAAATTAGCTCGCCAAATCGGGTGGAATCATTGGAAATGTTGCCAACTCGAGGGGAGTGTTCTATGTCTAGTAGGTAGTGCTGAAACATGAACCAGGGACCGCTCCTTTCTCACGATAATAACTATTTGATATGGGAAAGGACAGGTGTCACAATGAAAGGAGAGAAGGGGAAGAGAGGGAGGAGAGAGAGATGGATGTTCCTCTCGATTGCCATTCGCAGAAGGAAATGGCTCGTGAAATGGTGAAATGGATGGATGAAATGGACCCATTCTACCCCCTCAAGACACGAAACTCGATTATGGGAAAAGGACGAATCCCTTTCACGGATTCACTCTCTCATCCATTGAGGGAATCGTGAGAACGAGCTGAGAGCTCTGCAACCCATCAGATTAGAGGAGAAGGAGGAGGAGGATCGATGAGAGTAGGAAGGAGGAGAAAATAGGAGAGGAGGTCTATGAAATAAGTAATAAGGAGAGGGAGAATGGGTGAGTGGTGCGAGGTTTGTGAGATCTCTCCGTGGAAAGGAAGAAGGGGAGGAAGACTCATGCAGACCTCCTAAGATGATGAGGGAAGAGAGTGAAGGAGAAGTGGAGAGAGTGGGAGAGAAGACAGAGATAGGTGGAGCAACGAAAGGAAGGGAATGGTCTCGGACGGACGATGATTTATCGTGAAAGGTTGAATGGCTTGCGCATGACATCAATCGATATAGCATACTATGAATCATTCCCGGGTACGATAATCAAAGATGCATCACATGTGATTCCCTATATAAGTTTTCAATCATCGAGTAAAATGAAAATGACAAGTGCATTCGAAATGCACAAACTAATTTCGCCTCTCTATGTTTTCCTCTTCTCTTCCTTTCACATTTCTGCGCTATGAAGACGTCTTCGCAATGAATGACTGAAGAATATGAGAGAGAAGAGGAGAAGGCACCAGAATATGAAAGGTCCTTGCAGAAAAGAGGGTACTGGCCAAAGAAATAGTTCTTTTTAAACTACATTTCCACATTTCATACTTAGCATAGTGAACAGATTCAGTAGCAAAAAAAGCGGTTGCAGTAGACTGAGAAAAGTAGGGTTTAGGTTGAAACTTGCGCGGGAAGAAAAAAGGGAAAGAGTGAAGGGAGCAAAGACTGATCTGTTCTCTAACCATCTGTCCGTGCCTCTTTCCTCCCCCAGCTATTTGTTGCCCGTACTAAGGAACTCTCCCTCTCCCTCTCTCTCTCTCTCCTGCTCTGCTCTCTTTAATCTTTTCCGAACACGATGATCGAAGATTAGGAAAGAAGATGGATGAGAAGGGAAAAAGATAGATTGGGTACGAGGATGGAAAGTAGATCGTGGAGTGATCTACTTGGGTGGTGGTTCGTGTAGAGATGAACATGGCAATTATTGATCGTTGATGCGTACAAAACTACTCCAACAATATCTGGCGTCAATATTACCTTTCTGTATGAAATTCTGATCTATGCATTCGATGATGTAAAGTAAAGCAGTAACCTGTACTCATACTCGTCTCGTTACTCACTAATTCCGTATTCATTTGAGTCCTCTCCATTTCTCTCCTCCATTCCATTCACTCTCGGAGAGGAGAAGGAAGGAGTAAATATAAATCCTCGTGAGAGTCCGTAGACCAATCGTCAACTTGAGATGGGAAGAGAAGACTGAAGGGGAGATTACCCACGAACGAACTCCCATCAAGGAACGACTTAGACGAAAGAGGATCTTAGACGAAGGGAGATTACAATGTGTTCAGACAGTCCCAAGACAGGTGAGTGATTGCGTAGTCATTATGCAACCCTCGAGGGATCGATCGCAGTAAACGGTACTCGATCTCAAGACCGATCAATCTCCGTAATTGCTTCTCGAGATTAAGCGGAAAGGACGGAGCTATTATTGAGAAGAGAGCGGAGACTTAATAGAGTTGTGACCCTCGGGAAGGAGAGAAGAGTGCTTGAGACCGCTCCTCCTCTTCTCTTATACGAGAAATGAAGTGAGGCGTGAACCGAGTACTTACAGGTGCAGAGAAGAATTTGAATAGAGAACAACGGATGAGAGGAATTGCATGAAGGAAAGTGCAGTACTGATGACTACTGATGCACTTTCGAACTAGAATGGAGAAGAGTTGAGTTTAGCGCAATGCTGGATAGATATTGGGAAAGTACAATAAATTGCACTCAAATGATGGAAAATGCTCCAAAGTGGAATGAAAGTGCCATCCATAAGGTAGGCAAAGAGATGTTGGAGAACAAGCGCAACTGATCGCATGTTCGGTTGATTGCCCATCGAAAAAGCGCGGATTACTATCCTTGCGAGGACGCAAAAACAGCGCGGAGTTAGCAGAAAAAGCCGTCGAAATCAGCTGGGAGAAACCAGTACTCTAAGGAGTAATCTATCCCCAAAGAGAGCTGCAAACAGAAGAAGAATGGGAGAAGAAGTAGACAGTAACGGGAAGGATTCTCTCCCTTTCCAGTGACTTCTCACCGTACGAGAGAGTGAGAGTGGATGTGAAACTGAGAGTGCGTAGTGCTTGAAGTAGTGGAAAGAGACGTTGAAGAGGGAAAGAGAAGCAGAAGAGAGAGAAGTGAAACGGTGTTCGCAAGTGATTCATCGTCGTAGTGAATATGCATTGATGGAGGAATAAATCCGAACGGGGTTATCTGAGAAGAGTGAACAGAAGAATGGGAGAAAACGATTGAGGAGGTCCAATCAAATTGAATGGGAATGAATATATCGGATAGGATGAAAGGGAAGAGAAAGTGGAGAGTGAAGAGAGAGAGAGAAGGAAGATTACGAGAACTCACAGATGGCATAGCACTTCTTGGCTCGATTTGTTTGTGGCGCCTAATTCACTTTACCCTCCTACCTCCACTTCATCGCATCAGATTGGGTTATGAGTGGACTGATTGAGAGATGAAATGAGAGAAACAAATCGACCTAGATTGTGCTGCATGATGGGTAGAGAAGCTGTGTGAAAAGATAAATGATTCACACTTAATAATCATAAAATGATGATTTTAATCACGTATGCAAAGCGTAGATCGATCTAGTGAATGTATGAAAACATCTGGTTCGGAAATACATCGGAAATCAAGCAAATCATTTCGATTTCACCATTTTTCGAGAACTCGAAAATCAGATACCGAGAGCTATCATTCAAAGGTGATAGTGTCTGAACGCGGATCAAAAAATTGATCCACATCGTTCACTACTAAACTGTCTTCCGTATGTGAATGGAAGAAGTAGAAGAGAATGAGTGGGAAGGGCTAAAAAGAGAAAGAGGGAAGAGCTTCCTGTTGTTCCCATGCGAGATTCGCATAAAAGTCACCAAAAGGAGCTGAGAGTCCCATGACATTGGAAAGTTACGACCGCGCACTAAGAAAACACATCCCTTTTATGACTGCATGCATTGATCAACAAGAACTATCAGTACTAGGTACAGAGAGATCAACGCAATTTGGGCGACAAAGCAGCCGATAATCTTGTTTTGACGCCTAATTCACATGATGAAAGAGGAAGAAAAGAAATACCGAAGGCGACACTCGGAGAGAGAAGGAGGAGAAAAGTAGAGGCGAGAGAATATATTATTGGATTACACAGGAGGAGAAGGAGGGAGGGTGAAACGATCATCTCAAGTATATTCTGAACACGTGTGACAAATTCAAGAGAGAGAGAGGCACCCGATTGTAGTAATCTGAGGCAGATGGAAGAGGGCGAGAAGAAAAATGATGGAGAAGAACTACTGAGGGAAGAAGAACAGAAGGGGAACTAATAAGCTGTCTTTTCGTTGAATTCTCCTTCTCTCTCTTGATTCGACGTCGAAATCGAGGGAGAATTGGAGTGTATTGCAGAGGGAGAAAGCCGGATAAGGTCTTCTGCAAACACAAGTTGATGATGATTGAGGGGAAGAAGAAGGAGGAAAGTGGAGACGGCAAATTAGAGGAAGAGAACGGACGAGTGATTCAATGGAAAGAGAGATCAGGAAGGAAATGAGGAGAGAATAGATTGGCCTTCGACGAATATATTCCTCCGTAAAACGGTTGGAGACTGCTTTTCAAGCACTGGAATAATAGCTTGTGCCCTCGGATATACCATGGGAGAAGTGACCAGAAGGAGAGACTCTGCAAAGTGACAGACCCCATCACACGCCATCCTCCCTCTCTCTCCCTTAGTCCCTCCAGAGTAGACCCTCTTTATGGTCACGGATAGCTCATAAAAGGTAAGGGATCTATCCCTTCTCTCCCCTCAAATCGCCTACGAGAGCCCGTAACGCGATGACCATTACGTGAGATGATGGATGAGAGGTACTCTCGAATTGGGTTGACAGTCGAGAAGAAGAAGGGAACGATTCTTGAAGGAGAAGAAGTGATCTCGAAAAGAGAAGTTCATACAAGAAGTTCAATGGTTCTTCTGACTCATTGAGAAGGAATTCTTGAACAAGTCGACGTGAGAGTTCAATGAAGTGAACTGAGATTTCTAGAGACGCTCTAAACATAGACAAAGAGAAAGAAACACGAGAGTATGAAGAGTGGAAGGGGGCAAAATAGAGAGAATGCGATGCTACCCTTTGAAGTGCTTTATACAACAGCGATTCCATCGTTCTGTTTGGCTTTTCTTCTTTGGAAAAGAAGACGACGCCACGGTGTTTCGGTCACATCAGAAAGAGAGACGGGAACGGATAACCGACGATGATGGGAGAGAGTTCAGACTATCGTCTAGGTGGACAGAGGGTGTATCTTCTTAAAATAGAACTTTTGAAAATTTTAAGAACAATTTATGTTTAAAATGATACTCTCCCGGTGGATATCAGCCTTATTGGATAGGGCACAACATGTGAATACTTGGAATATTTTAAGAGAGATCAATGACTGTAGATGTACAAAAAGGGTCGGAATATGAGAAAGTGGAACTTAGAAAGATTTGAAGGAATTGATACATTTAGGGAATGCATCGTTCCGCGGGCTGATATCCATTATTGGAGTAGCCGGCCATTCCCTGCTTATCCATAGATGACTGAAATGTTTCAGAAATGTTTCTGTTCCGATCATGATATATAACCGGTGTTAGGAATTTGAATAAAATAGGTGGAATCGAGAGAGATAATCGATATCTTTTGCGAAGGATCGGCAGATAAAAGAGTGGATAAATCTTACCGTAATTGAGTACATCGACGATATCGAGGGAGTATCGTCGTCGAAGAGGATCGTATTGTAGAGGTACCTTAAGCGGACATTCTATTTTTACTTAGAAAACATGAATATTAAAAAAAACAAAAACAAATGTTTTTCATTAAAATTGAAGAAAGGGCTACCGAAAGAAGAATGATGTCATTCAGTAAATTCCATACATTACTTCAAAATGGATTAATTTGTTTGGATCTTTGAATGATCTTCTCAAACAATTAAATCAATAATCGTGAGAACTCACTTGAACAAGTATCTCAGAGCGATGGCTCCAGAGAGGAAGAAGAGTAGACAGATGAAGAGAGGAATCATATCGAATGGAGCATTTGGATCGAGAGAAGAGTCAGCCGCCCACTGTAATCGATGACAATTAACTTCAAGAAAAGAGAGTAATGAAGTTTTAGTAGATGACCCTTACAATGGCAGTGAATTGCAAAAAGTTTGTGGTTCGACTTGAAAAGTAGGAAACGAAAGATGGAGAGAGGAAGGGAGGAAACTATTTCGAAAGGGCGTTTGTCCACTTTCCTCCCGTTGCTATTTTGCACGTTGACAACCCTGGAGAAAATGAGGAGGGACTAGTCATCCTCGACGATCAATGATGAGGAGAAGAAGGGAGACCATTGAATCAGCATTACGTTTGTGGAAGCTATCCTCTACAATTTTCCTATTGAATTTTGATCAAATTTTTATATTGCAAGTAGTACATAGGCGGTCTTACTTCGCTATTTGATAACTGATACGAGATGAAGCCTTATCAGAAGCTTCATCTATTATCAGAAGCTTCATCTTTTATCAGAAGCTTTATCTCGACTCTCGAGATCACTGCTTCACCTCACTCTCGGCTTTATCCCTATCTCGGCTTCACCTCACTCTCGGCTTTATCCCGGCTTCATC
>LS520397.1:3561-23048 GCA_900490845.1 Pristionchus japonicus
TTGTCCAATGAGCGCGCGTCTCTAGGCACGAGAGAGCACAGACGACGAGATGCTCTCTCGAATTCGTGTGCTCTCTCACGCACGCAACGCTACCGCACGCGTCAAAATGCAATAGGAGTCATTTCTTGGAAAATGCGCGAGGTTTGAATTCGATTTTTGCCTCCGCCGTTTTTATTTACTGTGAGTGAACACCCGTGATATTGGTTCTTCTCTCCAGGTTGACAAGCTGCTCAAAACGGAGGATGGGAAAGTGTCTGGTGCAAGAGTGAAGGATATGGTGACTGGAGCTGAATGGGATGTCAAGGTACGGCCTTGTAGAGAGAGGATAGTTGGACAGATGTGATTGCAGGCGAAGTGCGTTGTGAATGCGACGGGACCGTTCACAGATACGATCAGGAAGATGGGAGACGATGACTCGAAGGCTATCTGTCAACCTGCTGTCGGAGTGAGTAGAATAGAAGAGAGAGATGAGGAGAGGAGAGAGTTAAGGTACACATTGTCCTCCCTGGATACTACTCTCCCTCTAATACTGGTCTACTCGATCCATCCACTTCCGATGGACGAGTCATCTTCTTCCTCCCTTGGGAGAAACACACTGTCGCTGGTGAGAAAGCGAGGGGAAGAAAAGGAAGAGGAAATTATTGCAGGTACCACCGATGGAAATGCTGAATTGACGTTCTCTCCTGCTCCTAAAGATTCGGAGATTGAGTTCATTCTGGGAGAGATCAGAAGATATCTGAGTGCAGTGAGTGGTCTCCTCTCTCCCTTTCTCTCATTCCTTCTCCTCTCTAGGATGTCTCAGTCCGTCGTGGAGACGTCATGTCTGCATGGGCTGGTCTTCGTCCTCTCGTTAGAGATCCCAATAAGAAGGATACCAAGTCACTTGCGAGAAACCACATCATCGAGGTACGTCGTCCTCTCAATGAACTCTCAATGGATACTCATTCCCTTTCTCTCAGATCTCGAAGTCTGGTCTGGTGACGATAGCAGGAGGAAAGTGGACGACGTACAGACATATGGCAGAGGAGACGGTCGATGCTGCTGTGAAGCACCACGGATTGAAGGAGAAGAACCCCTGTGTCACACCTGGTTAGAAGAGAGGAGGGGAGGAGAGGGGAGAGAGAGGAGATTGCAGGATTGATGCTGGAGGGAGCTCACGAATGGGATCCACTCTTGTACATCCATCTGGTGCAAGATTACGGACTGGAAGTTGATGTGTGTCGGATGTTGCTGTGGATGACATTGTATGATAGACACTCTGATCATCTCCCTCCTCTCAGGTAGCTCAGCATCTCTCGACGACGTACGGAGATCGTGCGTTCGTCGTTGCGAGAATGGCGAAGATGACTGGAAAGAGATGGCCCATCGTCGGCCATCGACTACACAATGAATTCCCCTATCTCGAGTGTGAGGTGAGTAGAAGGGGAGGGAGAGGAGTGGAGGGCGAGATAGAGAGATCCCTTCCCTCGCAGGTTCGATACGCAGTGCGTGAGTACGCAGCCTCTGCCATCGACGTGATCTCGAGAAGACTGAGACTCGCCTTCCTCAATACTTATGCCGCCCACGAAGTGCTCCCCAAGGTGAGGAGAGAGAGAGAGAGAGAGAGGAGAAGAGAGGAGGAGGAGGGAGAGTGTTGCAGGTAGTGGAGATTATGGCAGAGGAATTGAATTGGTCATCGGCTGAGCAGAGAAAACAATTGGAGGAAGCGAGGAAGTTTATCGATTTGGTGAGTATCGAGGAGTGGAAGGATGAGTGAAGTTCCTCTTTGATTGCAGGAGATGGGACAGGAGGCTCGTGCTCAGTCTGTTTCCAATGTGGCACTCAATCTGACGAGAGAAGAGATGCAGGTGAGAGAGGGAGAGAGGGAGGAAGAGACCGGAGGGAGGACCATTGCAGGCAGCCAAGTCTCGATTCAATCAGTTGGATAGAGATAAGAAGGGACACATCACTGTCAATGATCTCAGAAGACACTTCAGAGTGAGTTGGATCATTCAGAGTAACGGTTGATGGTAGAAGGATGTATCAACAAGTATTGATTTGCAGGAGAACAATCAGAAGATCGACGAGAGACTTCTCCATGAATTGTTGTGTGAAGTGGATCTGAATAAGAACGGAGAACTCGAATTGGCTGAATTCTTCCAGGTACGTTGCCAGACCTTTTTTTGTTGAGATTGAGCGCGTTTTCTATGAAACTGCTTTATATTATTCGTTAGACTGGAAGTTTTTTTTGCCAAATTATGTACTGCATAATGAAACACTGAAATATTCATTCCTTTTCAGTTGTATTCTGGACTGAAGGGAGGCCAAGTGTCTCACAATCGACTAGTTCGATATCTGGATGAGACAGACGATGTCGGATTGAAGGCTACCAAGGTTACCAGATCTGGAGGAGGATTGTAGAGAGGAGAAGATGGGAAGTCTGCTTCTCCTTTCTATCCATTGTCCTAATTGAACAAACTATTCAATCAGTAGACATAGTCTACTCTATTCTCTTAACCATCTCGTGCGACAGTTAGTGAAATAGTGAATCCCCGCTGGCCAAATATTGAATTGTAATCATCTAGCTTGTATCATGCTTGATTATAACACCCTAAGTATCTCTGTATTTACTCACAGTTCTCAAATAACTTTGACTCTCATTGTAATACAAGTTATCCTTCAACAATGCATTAAGTACTCTTCCATACTTTCAGTACCCATAGACAGCCATAGCCCCCGATCGATAGTCATCAACAGAGAATGATTGCAGTATTCCCCTCAGAAGAAACACGTACTTTGTGTAGAGTATTCAGATAAATTAAGTTTGTAGAACTACCAAGTGTGAAACGCATCTCATTGCTGGTGGAATCGGTAACACAAATATAATGTAACATTTATTGATTGAATCAGAAAGTGAAATAGGGACACTTCAAATAGTTTCGAAGGCAGTAATAAAACCCGTTAGTGAGAGAGAATGCAACGACTTGTCTACAAATAGTTGCTGATATGGCTAAACAGATTCACTATACACAATGTTAGATTACTGAACTAGAAAGCTGCTGTTTCTAGTTGGAAATAGTGAGATGCATATACTTTCTACCTGTGATCAGTGGCTACAAATGTGATTACAATTCCAATTCCATCGATCGATCGATTGTTCTACCAGCTCGATCTACCGTATTCAGCCATTCTTCTTCTTCTACGAGCGATTCGAGCCTTTCGAGTGATATTGAGTCTGCAATTCGATAGTTACTCCCCTGTCTCTTCCCTTCCCTCGTACCTCCTTGCCATCTCTAAAAAGTCATCTGCATCATTGAGCATCTGGACCACATTATCAGAAGGAGGCATCTCTCCTGGAGGACCATCGAAGGAGGAAGAGGGAGGGAACGATGGAGCACTGCAATGGAGAGAATAGGGAAGAGAGAGAGACAGAGTCTGACCGTCCAGAGGGAGGAAGTCCAGTTGTGGAATGAGAGGGATGAGAAGGAAGAGGAGAAGGAGGAAGAGGACCTGATTAGAGAAGAAAGAGGGAGTGAACTCAGAGAGATCAATGATCACCTCTGATCCCATTGAATGACAAGTCATCGGGAATAGCAGGGGGAAGAGCTTTAACTGAGATCGATGGAGATACAGTAGCGAATCCCCTGAATGGATATGGTATCGATCAGTTGATGGAATTGATTATTGATTAGCACATCACTCTGAAGTCACTCGAAAGGGAAAGCTTCTATCTCAACCTGGTAGTCCCTGTTCTTCTCGTCTTCGTTGTAGGAGGAGGAGTTACTCTAGACACGGCAGGGGTTACGGTAGTCGATTTGAATGTTGTTGTCGATTTGAGTACTGTAGTCGACTTAGGAGCTGCAGTCGTCTTGGTTACTGTAGACGACTTTGGTACGGTAGTAGTCTTCCCGATAGAAGTGGAGGCCTTGGTTACGGTGACCTTGTCGGTTCGAGGAAGAATTGGCTTGGAACGAGTAGTTGGAGGTCTGTGATGGTGAGAGATGAATGACACTCAGAAGGGATTAGAACGAAAAGACAAAGAATGTTAGTGGATGAAGGAACGAGCAGGGAGTTGAAACACAACACATCAACCATCGATGAGAGAGAGGGACGAACCCCTCCGATGATTCTGTGGAAGACTCGAAATTGAATTCATCTGGTAGATCGGAAAGATCGAATTGATGAGAAGAAAGAGAAGAACGAGTTGTTGTGATGATACGAACATTCTGATTGATGAACGGAGTTGGAGAGTCTCTGAATGAACATGAAGAACTGAAAGAACAGAAAGGAACAGAGATTATACCTGAATAGAGAGGATGGATCAGGGGAAGATGGAGAGGAAGGAGTGGTAGTGGAGAGAGTAGTGAAGGTAGTAGTGGATGGAGGGGGAGAAGGAGTGGTTGAAGAGGGAAAGGAAGATGGAAGAGTGGAAGATTCAGTTGAAGGAGGATCGAAGGAGGATTCTGTTGCAGATGAGATTGATTCGAATTCCCTCGAATCTTCGAATGACGAAGGAGTATCATTTGATGGAGTGATGGGAAGAGGATCTCTCTGGATGGGAATGGATGTAGATGGAAGGAATGGCGAAGGAGAAGTGGAGGGAGCAGAAGAAGGAGGAGAAGTTAGATGGAGAGGTTCAAGGGTGGAAGGAGGGAGAGTAGATGGGGTTGGACGAAGGAAGGACGAAGAATGAAGGAAGGGAGAGACTGGGTTGAGTTCACTGCAATTGGATCATAAATGAACTGAGGGGACTGGACTGAGAGGGAGAGAGAGAGACGGAGACTGGAGGACTATTCCATGCATCGGACTCTTCTACTCACTAGATCATGCTATTTGACGGACCATTCGAGACAGGGAACGGACAATAACAGAAGAGTAAATAATAAGAATAAGCTCGAACCGAGTGGATGATCTAGAGATGGTTGATTGAGAGACCGTTGGTCTTCTACTCGAGAATGTTGAGATTGATGAGATCGTTGGTCTAAATTGACTAGTCTATTCAGTATGATCACACTTCACTCAGACAGATCTCAATCATTCACCTCGACGTAGTGGCCGTCGTCCCCTCTGTCGACGTCGCTTCCATTGTCGTCGAGGAAGGAGTCGTCAATTGAGTAGTCGAGGACTCAGTTGCAGAAGTAGTGGAAGGAGTCGTTGTATGAGTAGTTGAAGTAGAAGGTTCAGTAGAGGAGAAGGTTGTGGATGATGAAGTGGAAGGAGAAGTGTGGAGAGGAGAGGGACCAGTCCGGATAGGGGAACGACTGAAAGTGATGATGGAGAAGATAAGAAAACGAACTGAGAAGGATGAGAAAGATAACGAATAACTTACGGTGGAAGAGTGAATCTAGTGGAAGGAAGACGGGGACGGAATGAACGGAATGGAGCAACCACTGAGGGAGAGATCGGAGTTCTGAGATGATTGAGAATGAAGGGAGAGAAGGTTGAGTGAGTATTGAATACCTTCCAGATGGAATGAATTCCTGTTCATCATTGGAGAGAGCTTCAACTCTTCGTGGTGGTTGAGGTCGTTGTCTGATTGGAGGAGGACGAGGCCGGAATGGACGAGGCGTTTGGATGAATACACGAGTTGATGGAGCTGAAGGAGGGATTGGGATAGGGGAGAGAGGGAGAGACTGACCTGGAGTCGTCACTTCTCCAAATGGAGGTCCTCCGACTCGGAATCTAAAGGGAAATCATTTGATGGATGAGATAGAATAATAGGATGTGATTAGAGCACTCTCAAACCCTCCACCACTTCAAATGAAACTCATAATGAGTTATAGAATGCAAAGGAAATCGAAAGTAAAATGAGTCAGCATTAGTGGAATCACTTCGAAAAGGGAACACTCTTAGTCTTTTCATTCCTTTCTGATGGTAACTCAGTGGAAGTAAGTGATTTCTCTTCACAGCAAACCTATCATTGTCTCTTCTCGGTAGTACTTCGAATGAGGAAGAGATTCGAAGTGGTCTCTCTCTCATTGGGCGAGCAATCGGGACTCTCTCTGATGATCCTTCTCCTCCTTCCATACTTCCTCCATGTACTAATCTCAATGAATGAATTCGACCCGATGGTCTATTCGGAGTTCGAACTGGAACTCTTCTAAAGTCGTTGGTTACGGTGCCCTCGCGGGTTACTGTAGGTGGCTGTAGAGTGTTCTCCGTAGGGAAGAAAGCCATGGATCCATCATGGGTTACGGTAGTAGTGGGTGGTCGATTGGTTATAAGTGGGGAAATAGATGGAGGAGGTCTAGTTGGACGACGACGCGAGAAACCGTGAGAGGACCTTGATCGAGTTATTCCCCGTCCGAAGAATGGAGATTGACGGAATGGAGAGGATTGGAGAGAGAAGAATGAAGAGGGAGGAGGTCTGGAATGAGGAATCAAATGGGAACAAGAATGACACTCAAGGGATACGAGAGATAACCCAATGGAAAGACCAAAGAGGAGTTAGTTTCGACCCTTACAATTTTGAACGTGCGAAAGCAATAAAAGCTGCGTAAAAGTTACAGTTTTCTCATCTTTTCGCACACATTTGTCTGAGTTTATAAGGGTCGAATGAGATAAAAGATAGCTGGAATAGAAGACACTCGAAGGAAATGAATAAAGATGAGATTAAGAAAGAAAAAGAAGAAGAAAAGAAGAAGAACAAGAGAGAAAGATGGAGACTGGAGAGGGAGGGAAACCTTCTGAATTGAAGAATATTCCCATTTCGATCCACTGTAATCATGTGGCGTTCACCCTGAAATGAGTTTAAGAGCTGCAAATCGAAATGGCGATAGATGATTTGGACTATTCTGTAATTGAATCCTTAAACATGGATGTGACAATAAAGTCTGACTCACATCTCCGAATGCTTCCAATCTCCTCGATATCTGTCTCTCGTGTCTCTCTCCACTCGCACGAACAATCCTCACGAAGTCTGTTCGAGGAGCCAAATCACTCAAAGGAACAGTGATTTGATTCATTAGGTGAAATTGCCGATGAAGTTGTATGATTCTTCAGAAATCAGTTTCAGGTGTTTCAATATCATTCTCGCTTCATAATCAGTAGTGATAGATAGAATTCAAACCTGGTTGTATTCTCTTCGGTCTCTTCTCTTCTCGTCGATCCCTACAAGAATTCTCTTTACATTCTCACAAACTTTCTTTCACGTTTTTCGATCCACCCAAACTGTTCACAACTGCTCAAAAACCTATGACACCCACTCACTCAATTCCTTCCATTCTATCATGGTGATCTGTGAATCAATTTGATCTATTCGATTCAATCATCACTGATCAGCAATTGATCATTTGTCTCTTCCCTCTGGCATAGAATAGGTGTGATAATAACAATTGGTCATGCTCAATCCATCTTTCTTCCTACTGCTTCTTCTCATTCTAAAGAAATGCAATGGAAGGACACTCTATTCTCTCTATTCTTAACAATGGAATAAAGAGAGGATTGGACGATCCTCATTTGTTTTGTGTAGATGGAAACCGTGATTAGGTAAGGAGTTGAATGAACTACTGAACTGGATAAGGAGGGAAAGAGGGGGCGAATGAAGTCGGAAGATGCTAAGAACCATACAGAGTACTTTCTATCGCTAAAAGGACATCAACCATTGCATCTCTCTTCATCTCCATCATTCTCTCTCTCCAAAGCTTCAACTAAATTGGATAACTTATCACTGATTTAGACGTGCAGAAATTTGAAGGAAAGTGAAGAGAGAAAGAGATCGGAAAGAAGTGGAACTGCCTCTCCCATCTACATTTCTTTCGAATACTACTCGTCTCTCCTAGACTATCATTCATTGATTCTCTCTCTAATAATGACCAACAGTACATACTTCTTCCCAAAGTGCAGCTTGAATGGAAGAGAGAAGGAAGAGAAGAAGGAGACATCGACGAGTCTCCCGCATCACTGAAGATTGAAAGAGATGAGCAGATTCATCGAAGTACGAATACGTTTCTACATTCTACGAACAGAGCAATTACGGATTCTATGTGGAAGACTGTTCGGAATAAGGAGAGTTGTGATAAGCAAAGGGCGATATAAATCGAAAGGGCAACTGAGACAAAGGAAGAGTTGGTACATAAAACGCCTTTATGGTCGTCAGCCTTAGACCAACAATTGGTGATAAAGTAGTGATAGACTCGTAATCAAGAACGAATAGAGAGAGAGAGAGAGAGAGAGAGAGTAAAAGGGGAAGTTCCCTACTCTTTAAACGTCATGTTATTAGAGGAAGTTATAATTGGAAATGATTGGAGGACACAATTGAATGTTAATGTGAATGGAGGTGGAATAAAGAGGGAGATGGGAGTATTCAGTTATTCTTGAGATCAGAGAAGGGCTAGAACTGAAAAGGAGAAGAAGGGAGAAAATGGAGGGAAAAGGAAGAAAAGAGATTCTAATCAGAGGGAAGTGATGAACAGAACTGAAATCTGATGTTCGAATCTGTTTAAACGAAGATCGAACGAAGATCAAGGAAAGTTTCGAAAACAAGCTACTTGAAAAAGTGATCAGTGAATGAGAGAAAGGAGTGGCATGAACAGTTTGAGTAGGTGGAAGATGAGAGTGTTTTGAGAACTGTTTTGGAAGAGAGTAAACGAGAGTATTTGAGGAGACTTGCGAGTGATTTCATTCGATGGAATTGAGTATTTAGAGTGATTGAGAAACACAAGAAAACGAGGAAGAGAAAAGAATGAACAGAAGAAGCATTGAAAACTTCCGTCACCAAATGTCGAAAGTTGTGCATAGTTTAGCCACTCAAGAGGGTCTCTCGGAGTTCGATGCAACGGAAATTACCCATTGAAGTAGACTAATTATCGAATGGCAAGGCTTGAACTGAGAAGTTTCCAACGGAGGGAAGAGTTCGAAACACAAGAGAGACACTTGGGCAGCTAATAATTGAGACAAGTGAATGCGAATGCAAAGGAGAGAACCGAATAGAAAAGAGTTCGTCTAATGGAGATTAGTTTGTAGTTGATCTGTAGATCGGGAGAAGGAGGAGATGGAGGGAGAGGATGGTAAAGGGAGCACTTGTAAATGGCAAGACGAGAAAAGGGAAAGGAGAAGGAAAAGTCGGGTCGAGGGTTACAGGAAGAGAAGAGAAGGCAGGAAGAGACGGACCATTGGAGAGACTGGATATAGGGGAAGAAGGAGAAAGACAAGACAAGAATGATAGGAGAGAGAAGGGAAGGCATTGGAGCAGTGGATGGTATTGAGATCAAGTTGGATATTCCTGCCAGAATCAGAGAAGACAATAGCACGAATAGTTCCAATAAAAGAGGGAAGGTAAATGAGTGATGAGTGAATGAGTTGAGAACCATGGAGGGAATGGCAGTGAATGGGGGTTAGAGGTCATTAATAGGAGTGATTGTACCAATCCCCTCCATTCTTCTCCTCCCTCAATCTGTTAGTTCGCATGACCTCCATTTTATTTGAATTTCGAGAGAAATAGCAGAAAAAGCGTCGAGAACCATGCAATTTATTGAAGATCAAAGGGAAAAACTGGAAAGAGAAGGGAAGATGATAATGATTAGAAGGGCAAAAGAAGAGTAAAAGGTTCCATAATCGGGGTTAGTTCTCGATTGGACAAAATCGAGTACTGAGTAGGAATGAAATTCTCGTGACAAAAATACTCGATCTGAATAGAGGAAGCAGTAATTCTCGATGGAGAGTAGACAGAGATTGAAATCTACTAGAGAAACTACCTAATATAACGCCATTACTATTACCCTTTTCACACTATCACTATCTATGTGAGACGATAGACGATAGAACATAGAGGAAAAGATCGAGAACAAAAGATCAGAAGAACGTGAAAACATTCATTTCGGAGAAGTGATCAGGTTGAAGATTGAAGTGAATTGAAATGATCTGAGAGAGGACAATTCGCGTAAACGAGAGATAATAGAGAGTCTCCCTTTGCGATTCTTAGCATCTCGTGGATGCTTCTCTCGATCTCGTAGGACGTTCAGAATAGTAGAATTGATTTAACGTTCGTAATCAAACAGTTATGAGCAATCAAACTAAACATAACTCAAACAAGCAACCTCTCAATGGGTGGGACGATCTTGATGAATTCGATAGAAAGGGAGAAAAGTGACGTAGAATTAGTTATGAAGTCGATGGAAATGAATGAAGAGAGATAGACTCAAGTAGAAAATGAAGAGGGTGAGCAACAATGGTCAGTCTATCGAGAGGGCAGAAGAGAGAGAGAGAGAGAGAGAGAGAGAGAGACAATGAAGAAGAAGACTTAGGAAAGGGAGAGTCATCGACTCTCAATCGACACTTAGTTGACTAGTAATACCACCATGAACAATCAATGAGTCACTCGTTTATCGACCAGTACAATTGATAGAATAGCAGTTGAAAACCATGAGATGAACGATGTGAAACCGAATTGATTACCCGAGCCTTGTTTCGAATGGCATTACAATTGAAAGATTTCTAAAGAATGAGATCGTATCTACTGAGATTCTCATATTTTGATCCTCTGATAAATTCAATCTGAGGCAGATAATTGTACTGTTGAGGATCGAAACTCTCGTTCGGATTTGAACGTTCGTAGCTAAGTTTCTGAAATTATGAATGCAATCTGACTGCTTCAATGAAACCAGCAACTCACTTTGAGTAAGCAAATGAGTGCGGCAGGTTGGAATTCGAGATATAATTTATGAGCAACGAATGCAGCATTTGAAGCGAGAGAGGGAAGATCTCCAACTCCAAAGACACACGATCCGTTCGACCATGAACCTGAGATGAATCTGATGGAGGAGAATGAATCTCCTCTCTCACCCTTGCATTTCCTTCTAATCCACATCTGGAATCGACCAACGAATCCACGAGTGAGACAAGGAGGAGAGGGACACTGAACTGATCTATTTATATCTGATCAATCTAAACTACTCAAACCTTTCTTGCTTTGACTCCTTTCCCATTCTTCTTTTCTTTCGAGTATCTCTTTGAGAAAGTCAAAAATTCAGTGGCGTTGAAGCCTCCAGGGATTTTCATGACTGAATGAATAAGGATGAATCAATTGATTGATCTTCTCTTCACCATCGGGATTTCCCATAGCCGAGGCCCAGAAGGATTCATCGGCTATTCGAGTATCTCTTAATCAATATTCATTAAATGAATTGAAGATTCAGATTCGTACCTCAGAAATTCGATGAGTTCTCTTCCCTTCTTGTGCTTGATCATAACTTCAGCCGCTTCTCTCGAGATTATTCCAGATAGAGAAGTCTTGAAGAGATTCATCGGAAGGGTCTCAACCAATAGCTTGTTCTGATTAATAGGAGTGGAGTATTCACCTTATTCCTGTTTTTGCCCAATCTTCCTATTTGGAATGGCATAGTGAGTACATGAGACAATCCATTCCACTCCTTCAGTATTCTAACCATCTCTCGATTCGTTCGAAGAGGAGCGTCGACTCCTGAGAGGTACTAAAGAGGGAAGACATCATTGACACTCTCAACTCTCTTACCTGGAAATATTTCCAGTCCCTCTTCTTCTTGACCAATAATTCCATACAATCGTATGTCACTCTCATAATAGCATACGATCCCCAGCTGATGGGGCCTGATTGCTGCAATAGAAGGACTCTTTCTTAGAGAAGAAGCAGATGAACTGACTAGAATTTGGATCTTGGGAAAGCAATCAGCCAATCCATGGACAAGATGGATGAATGATTGATCTGCATTGGAAGGAATAGAGAGACAGAAGTGATTGTGAGTCTCGTAGACTGAGGAAAGCATCAATAGCAACTGAAATGGAGTAGGACATGGAAAGGAACGAAGATCGTTTCTCACTTGTTCCAGTCGATTATGTGCGAGAACAGCGTAAGCCAGAGGGAATTCTCTCTCTTCTTCGCTCGATTGACTCTTAGCGAATCCAAATTCCGTTCGATAGATCTGGCATCTCAAATTTCTCTTCTTCATCATAAATCAACCCGATTCTCTCTTCTTTACCTGTCTGCACTATTCATAATCCGATCATGGACTTGACTCCAATTGAAAGTGAAATTCTTCAGCTTTTCAATGGCAGACTCATTCCCAGAGAAAGCTTCTTCACATGGTAAATCGATTGTATCGATGATAGGAGGAGAATCCTTTAGTGATCTACTAATCCTTATTAGCGGATTACTGTCCATTCTGAATGAGAATTTGATGAGATCAAAGAATTCTTCAAGAGAACCGAAAGCACTTACTTTGAAATGTTCGCCATTTTGCCGATACAAAAGAACAGTGAAACGAAAAATACCCAGAAAACGATGATTATTCGTATTCGACTGAATCTCTGAAACAAATTGTAACAAAGCTTCTGAAATGAAAAAAATGAGATACCGGAAAAGTAGATCGGAGGAAAAACATGCGATCAGGACCCTCCAATCTCCTAGAACGACCTGAGAAAGGGTGAAAAAAATGGAATGTAAAGGAACACGATTAGAGTGTAAAAGAGGGTTTGATAATAAGCTGAATACTTGAGTGGAAAGGCCCTTGACTGTTGAATGGAAGAAGAGAGAGGGAAAGGAGAAGAATAGGACAGAGATACGGAGAAGAAACATCATTCGCGTATACCTATGAATGGCATCTCTATGGAAGGGCAGATGGAAAGGAAAGAGAATCTTTGAGAGTCTAGGAAGAAGGAAGATCTTTGAAGAGAAAGAAGGCATCCACGTTTAAAGGGCGCCTCACTCCTTAGAAACAGAATTCTATGGCTGACTGACTGAAGCGGAGATTCTCTAATTCAGAAGATCTCACTTCGACCTTCAATAATCCCCTCGTGTATACATGGAACAGACGGAATTGTTTAGACTCCGCCCCAAACGAAGGAAATAAACAAGAAGAGATTCAATGAGAATGTCTGATGTGAACAATAGGACGAAGACCACCGCTCTGTCATTATTATATTGATGACTATATTCCTTCTTTTCTTTCGTCTCATTCAAATAGTTCACTGTGTCTCATCCTATCAGTGGAATCAATGAGTTCAAGCAAGAAGGACTCATTATCATAAAGCGTTCTAGTCTCGTTCAAACAGATGGGTAAGAATTCGATGGAAATCAGTTCATCAGTTGAACAAAAGATGAAGACAGTAAATGAAATATTTTCTAGGCATCTGATGTATGTATAATTCTGTGCGCATGTAATCAATGAATTCGTATCCAATCCTGAAGTCTCTTCATTCACACAAACGAGGAATGGAATGATCACATTAATGCATCTTCTGCATTTCTCACTTCTCTTCCACATCAATCGACATTCGTAGAGAGAACTCCTGTGATGGGAACCGATTCCATCCTGACCCCTCCTCCTCCTCTCATTCACTCACCCTCCATTCTGGGAATCTTCTTCGTAATTGGGGGAGAAGCAGCGAAAGTGAAGAACGAAATACGAGAATTATCGTCCACTTTCATCACAGCACCGACGTTATCGTACACTGCGTCGTATCCTAAGATTATCGATTGATTCATTGATTGGTTCCTTCTTCCTAGTGATACCAGGAGCAGAGAAGATAGTGATGACTTTTCCCTTGGCGAAGAATTGATATCCCTTCTCGATCATCTGAATGGATCATTCAATGGACTGGGAAGGGGGGGGGGGGAGACCAACCTGATGAGCTCTGATGATAGTCTTGATTCCCAATCTATCGCATGCATCCATTACAGCGTCTTCTCCAAAGAGGAAAGCGCATCCTCGTTCATTGTTCTTTGCGTATCTGAATCAGAATAGAATGAAGTGTGTAGTGGAGAGAGCTCTTCCAACCCCTTAGTCTTCTCACATGGATCAGACCATAGAATATCCTCTGCCAGACCAAGGGGATCGTCGATTGGACTGAAGAGACAATTGATTCATCTTCATTCTCTTCTCTCTCACCGTTTGAGAGCAGTGATATTCTTGAGTGATTTGAGAGAAGGAGCGATTCCCCCATGGAGAGCGAGCATCGAATCATTCACTACTGCCGCCAGAGGCATCTCAAGGACGAGGAATGAGGGAGGGACAGACTGGAGAGAGAAGGAGAGAACCTCAGCGAAGACAGAGGAGAAACTGTTGTAGAGACCATTGTACTTGTTCGGATATCGAATACGAAGCTCAGTCCAGAAACCATAGCATCTGAGAAGGGCGAAGGATGGATGAATAGAGGAGGAGATGGATACTTATTCGTCTGTGGAATCTCGTGGTTTCCTCTCAGCAGATAGACATCATTCGGGAACGCAACCTGGAATTAAGCCAGTTGTCGATCGGCAATGTACTCCTACCGTACCTTGCATGCGAATAGGAGAGTGATCACTTCGAGGGAGCACGTTCCTCTATCAATATAGTCACCCAGGAAGAGATAACGAGTATTGTATGGCCAACCACAGGTCTACAGTATCATCATTGGTCTACCGTATCCCTCTACCGTACCTGGAATATCTGGAGTAGATCATTGTACTGTCCATGGAGATCTCCACAGATCTTAATCGGAGCATAGACATGAAGAAGAGTTGGCTGCGTCTTGAATACTTCCTGAGAAGGATCGATCTCACTCCATTGCATCATCATTATGCAATCGAACCTTGACTGCCGTGTGAATCTGGATCAATTGTTCTGGTGAGTAATCCCACTCTCGTGGACCTGAGAGAGAGAGGGAAGAGATCAAAGATCAAAGATCAATTCGAACCTCCCACGAGATGTGCACGGATGAAGGCCATTATGTCCATGATTGGAAGGGAGAAGAAGGGAGAGGAGGGAAGAAGAGAGGGAACGACCACTCACAATGGAGGAAAGGAGAAGGGAATGGAGAGTGAAGGAATGGATTGCGATTCAAAGATTGCTAATCGATTTTTTGCATTTCGAGAGGAATTGATGTTTGTTAACAAGTGATCATTGTGAGCCTGCTACTTTTCGAAGTTCATTCGTTGGCACAATGGAGTGAAGACTGCTTGAGTTATCTGCAGAATCTCTCTTCAACTTCTAATCAGAATAGATTCTGTGCGCGTCACACAAGGGCTGTTTGTTTGAATATTTTATTCAATAAATACTTATTAGATTCATTATTATTAGTAGTGATGCACAACAATAAGGAAAGTATTGCATTGACTGAGAGGGGGAAAATGGTTAGAGTAGGGTAACTAAGGGGTCCGACTAAAGGAATGGGAATGGAATGAGAATGGACGGTGTATCTGTTAACCGTAAGTACGAATGATGAGCGATTGAGGATATATATGATGAATGAAATAATGAAAGACTGATATGAATAAGAAGGCACGTCTGAGAGTGGAAAGAAGGAATGGTTCGTCTATGGGATAAAAATAGACGAGAATGAACTACTCTTGTCTAATTTACATTGTTGAAGACTTTCCGAAGTATCTCTTGATGACGAATCGACCAACGAGAACAGCCTGGAAGGTTGATCTTTGATCTCTTTCTCTTCCTCTCTCTCTCTCTCACCTGAATGAGGACGAGAACGAGAAGAATTCCGAAGACAGCCAACAACATTGGCTTAGTCATACACATCTCCCCCGAAATCTGAATTGATCTTTGATCTCTCTGTCTCTCCCTCTCTCTACTCACAGCAACATCGGCTACTTCGCTCTCCTCCACTGATTCTCTGTTCATTTCAATCTGAGATCGATGAGCGAGAGAGATGGAAGGCTCAGAGATCTGAAAGAAAGAGATTGGAATGAAGGCAATGTCACTAGGTTCCACTATTCGCCATCTGCGACTACAGGCTTATGAACTCTACTCCTTCTTACCTGCTGAAGAGGATCAACAATGACGATAGAGGTAGTCGATTGAGTGTGACGGGGAACCTTGTATCGGCTGGTCTCGACTGGAAGAGAGGGGGTTACGGTAGGAAGGGGAAGGAAGTGACTCACAGAGACCAATGGAGTTCGTGTCTCTCTTCTTGCGGCCGAAGGACTGACGTTGTCCCTCTACGAGTGCGCATTCGACCTGCAGAAACAAGGTCATTGATCCATCAAATAGAGTCAGTCCTCGATAGGTGGAATCTACCGTACCGGAGTGCAGTCTCCCTGGCAGATCTCAATCTGGCAAGTAACTCGAATAGTGGAGGAAGAATCGAATCGGAAGGCTTGCATCTTGGTGAATTTGACTGCAGAAGATTGAACTTCGACGGGGCCAGGAATGATCTTGTGAGCAACGGCGGGAGTTGGGCATCTGGAAGAGAGAAGAGTTATCGATTGAGATGGGACTACCGTATCCTTCCCTCTACCGTATCACTCCACTCACCCTCCATCGATGAGCTGAAGTTTCTCCTCATTGGCAGCATTGCTTCCAGGTTCAGCAGTGCATTCTCTAACGAAGAAGTCCAATTCCTCATCCATGGCCATAATCTCCCATCGAAGAGTCATCATGTCTCCCAGTTTGGCCTGCTCATTCACAGATTGATCTTTAATCTTTATCTTCTCTTCTCACCTGGACAACGGGCGACTTTCCATCTCCAGCCAACATCTGCATGGCAACGGGGTTTCCGAGCTCGATCTTACCGCGGGGCTGGATGAGGTTAGCCTCCGGTCCACTGAAAGACCATTCATTTGTCAAGATCGGTTTATCAGCTTCCGATTCTCTCAATCCTCACTGATAACTTACTTGACAGTCATATTGTATCCAGCCTGGACCTTTCCTCCCAACATGGAAGAGTAATCGCAAGAGATCTCGTAGAGTTGATCCATCGAAGTGACCAGACCAGGAATGCCCAGATTGTTAGTCTGCACGACTACGGTAGTCTTGTACGTTCCATTCAGCTGCAATCACGAGTCTGACCCTCTGCACTACCGTACTCCTCTCCCTCACCAGATCGATTAGTCCACAATCGCGAGTCTCAACTTCTCTCTTGTGACGAGCGAACTCCTCGAAGGGAGCGAGTCCCTCCTTGGCCTTGGCTCCAGTAGGCTGAAGAGACCATTCGTATACCGTATCCTTCCCTCGATCTACCGTACCTTCTCAGTCTCCGATTCCTCTTCACTCTCATCTCCAATAGAGATGGGTCTCATTCCGAAGTCCTTAGGCAGACCAAGAGTGAGAGTGGCAGTGTTAGACTGGAGAACCTGGAGAAGGGAAGTGTGACCCACTGAACTGTCCTACTGTAGTCATACCTCCACTCTGCAAGTATCGTACTTGTTCTTCACGAAGATCACTCCAGAGAAGGCTTCTCCATTCTTGACTTGAACCTGAAGAGAGGGAGAGGTACTGTATGTGGTTCGATGGGTCAGATTGAATACCTTGATTCCCTCATAATTGCAGATGGTCTGGATGGCTTCCTTGGCCACTTGAACGGGAGGACCGACGGGAGTGTGAGACTGAGGGGCACGACGGGGAGAGTTGTCGCCCTTGATGATGGGCTTGACCTGTAGAGAGAGGAGGAGTGAGAGAGAGAGAGAGAGTGAATCTACCTTCTTTCCTGCTGGGAGGATATCTCCCTTTCCTCCAGGAGTCGTAACAGATCCAGACTGCTTATTCTTGTGAACGGGCTCAGGAATGTTGGCGGCCGAGGAGACTCCAGTGTCCGACTCCTGAACGGATTCCGGTTACGATGTAAGGATACGGTAGTGAGGGAGGTTCGATGGGTTATAGGATGGGTCACCTTGACGACGCAGAGATTCTTGTAGAAGTCGACGTGCTCATTCACATCTGCCTGTCCATCGATGGCATCGAAGACGTCGCATTGACCGACTCGACGGTTGTAGTTCACTCCGGCACAACTGAAGGTTGGACATTATCATCAGTTCAGAGAACGGCTTCTCACATCTATATCTGTAATTTCTATTCACTGTTGCCATCCAACTTCGAATAGGTTCTTTTCATTAGTAAGAAGACGAGAGAAGAGTAATGAAGACCGAAGTGTAGAGAGGGAAGGTACTCACGTAGGATTGCGGGCGCAAACTTCGAGACACGAGTTGAGAGAGACGACCTTGTACTCCTTCGAGGCGATTCCTCGTTGACGAGTATGAAGATGACGAGAGAAGAGAGCATCATCCTTACCCACGGAACAGTCCTTAGGCACTGCAAGGATACGGTAGAGGGAGGAGTACGGTAGGAGGAGACTAACCAGCAAGGCAGTGCATATCGTAGAGATCAGTTCCGAGTCTGACATGGGGACGAAGAGTATTCGTTCCATCAAGATAGAGGAGATGGCAAGTAGAAGAAGACTTCTCGAAGTTGAATGAACGGCACTTCTCAGGGGAAAGTTCGATGCATTTCTTCATGCATTGTTGGACGGAAGACTTGGCTTCAGTCTTGAGAACGTGGAGATCTGATTCTCCCTCGGGAAGAGCTGCGTTGAGGGTACGGATGGATCTGAGAGAGAGGGATGAAGAGGGGGAAGGAGGGGGAGGGGATACCTCAGCTGAGTTCCCTCGGGGCAAGACTCCTTCTGGAGGTGGCAAGAGACGTCGAAGTAGTCAACCTGAGAATTATCCATTGATTCACCCTTCAGTCAGATGGACTCCTTACCTGGAAGTCATCTCCCTCGGGAATGAATAGATCGGGCTTCGATTCGCGAGTCTCCGAATTGAGGATGCACTCCTGTTCGTTGTAGTAGTACATGACGGACTTGCACACGAAGTCATCTCCGGTCTCAGGAGGAGGACTGCAAGGGATACGGTAGGGAGGGTACTGTGGGGGGGGGGGAGAGGGGGAGGGTCTCACTTGGTGCACTGATCGAGACACATGGTGACAGAGGGGACATTCTCCATTACGAAAGCTGCGAATCCAACGAGAATCATCTGAGGGACTCGAACGAAGGAAGGAGAGTTACGGCAGGTGTTGGGAGCTGAATGCAGGAGAGGTCAATCGATTAGTCTTCGTTTTCCAATCGATATTCGATCTCTTTCTCGATATCTAGTCATTCCAATCTAACGGGAACACTTTCTCCTAATTGGGTGAGATTTCACTCTCGATGGTATGGAATGAGTGCACTATTCTTTCTAACTTTCAACTCACAGGCAAAGCATTTCTTCTCATAGTAAGTGAATCCATCAGCCTGCACCAGATCAGCTCTTCCGAGGGGTTTCGATCTGCAATCAATGCACCGTAATCCACCGTAGTCCCTTCCAGATACAGTACCTCTCATCGGAGAGAATGCAAGTGCGATTGGCCTCGTTGTACATGAATGACTTGCAGTTGAAGTCGTTCAACTGAAGAGTATCGATTGATCTCTCTCCCTCTCTTCTCTTCCTACCGTCAGAGAGAGTCTCTGAGTGCACAGGGACTGGCAAGACTCCAAATCGACATTGATGATTCTGTCCAATTCATTCTCCAGCTGCTTCTTCTCCACTGCGATGTACTGAGTGATGTAGGGAGCATAGCACTGGGCTGAAATGGGGAAGAGTACGGTAGAGGGAGGGGGATACGGTGGATAGACTGGGTCAGATGGGATACTCACATCCAGCACAGTTGTTGTCCATGTAGATGACAGTGTCATCGTGTTCATCGACGAAGAGATCGGGTCGGTCCAGTCTATCCTCCGTGTTGAGGATGCACTCCTGAGGAGAGGAGAGAGGTCAGAGAGGGAGGAGG
>LS520397.1:23932-40827 GCA_900490845.1 Pristionchus japonicus
GCAGGGACGACTTCACGGGCGAATCCAACGAGAATCTTCTGTTCGAAGGCATCGAAATGGAAGGGAGAAGAACAGACTCGATCGGACTGAAGAGGAATGGGTAAAGGATGATCAAGAGTAGATACGGAAGATGAAGAATGTGTTAGACTACTATGTGTTAGACTGAAGAATAGTATACCTTGACGCAAGTCTTAGTGAGAATCTTGGAACCGGGAGTGGGGGCATTCAATCCCTTCTCGTACACCATACAGTTAGAGTTGAGGAACTCTACTCCGACACAGTCCTGAAATGGGAAGACTCTTTCCCTTCTCTCTCTTCTCTTCTCTCACATTGCTAACAGCACAGTGATCACTGCATTCTCCGAAGGAAGGAGACGGAATCGTCCTCAATTGTCTCCCCACGGTCGCATTGTGTTGAAGGAGGAAGATAGGCACGGAACCAGACTCGCACGAGGACACTTGATCTGCAATGGAGGACGATTCACTCTTCATCGTACTTCGTCCACTAATTATGATCAGCTCTATTTTTTACGTATGTAGCACACTCCTACATGAACCTATACATCTTCAATCCCTTACTACGATCTCCTTCCACAAGAAGAGGTTTCAATCTCTTCCATGCAACAGTTCCATTTTATCCCATTCCTCGTGGCTTCTCATTCCAACTTTCTCTTCCTTCTCTTCCGTGATATCTCATTGAGAGGGAGAGAGGAGGAGGAAGAGGAGAGAGAGGGGGGAGAACGTTAGGAACGGGGTCGGAAGTAGGTCATGAGAGAGAAGAGAAGGAGATCACACGAGCTGATTACACTCCTTATCACCATTCCAAGTGGGAGAGGGGAGGGGAGGGAGTACGGTATGGATGAATCGATAATCTCTCACCGATCTTAGCTGCTTGTGCTGCGATAGCGAGAGTAGTGGCAGCGAGAAGGTGCAATAGCATGACTGATCGGATGGAGTCGATTCCCCCCTCGATGGATGGAGATTTCCCCTTGATAGAACCCTGAGATGGATACGAGATTGGAAGAGATTGGAAGAGATTGAACAAGTGTGTCAAAGAGGAATGAATGCATGGAAGAGCACACTTGAATATGAGCAGTCGCATACAAAAAGAGAAATGAGGATATTGAGAAGAAGAGAAGGGACGAATACTGTATCGAGAGAGGAATGGAGGATATGGAGATAGAGATCTCTCGCCCAGAGACGACCTCTTCTCTTCCCGAAGGGGCCAAGGTACTTGTGAACGGATGATGGAAGAGAAGATAAGAGAAAGACTTATGAAGGAATGGAAGGAACACTCGGGTAGTGAGGGAAGAAATGAGAAATGAGCCGATGAGAAGGGAAAGAGATATCCAGTGATGCGACTGAGAATTGAATGGGTCCAAGAATCGAGATATGAATGGAAGTATCAGTTGAATGGAAGAGGTTTGATCAGTGAAATGAAGGGAAGACTGGAGACTGTCAGGAAGGAATGGATAGACCAGATGCAGATTCAGTCAAGTTAACGAATGAATAGAAGCATGAATTGAATGGAGAGATGGATACGGTAGGAGAGTGCACTCTCTGATAGGGGAGGAATGGATCTCTTCCCCCTTAGGGAGAGATGTACTACTGAGAGAAGAGAAGAGTGAGAGGGGGAGGAGGGAGGGAGGGAGGAGAAGAGAGGAGGAAGGGGAGGTATCCTCCTCCACTCTCCGACCTATTCCGTCTTATCACAAATGAACGGGAAGAGAAAGTGAAATAGCCGTCCCCATTTGGAATGAATCTCGACTCTCCTAATACACATCCTTCCTTCCTCTCTCTCCTTTTTCTCGACCCTATTTCTTTTCTCAAGTCCCTTTCCCCGAGGAGTCTCCTCCCTCCCTCCCTCTCTCCCTTCACTCCTCCCCCTTGAATACCGTTATCCCGAAGGGTGCAGAGGGGAGAAAAGTGAATGGAATGAGCGAAAGTTCCGGTTGAATCAAGCAAAAGAACTCTGAGAGTCGAGTCAAGAGAATAAGAATAAGAGAAGAAGAGAAGAGACACCGCTGAGAGACCGTAACTGAGACTGGTCAATACAATACCAGACTACGAATGAGAGAGAGACTTCCCATCTGATCAGTGGATGGAGAGGAGAAGGGAGAAGGGGTGGAGGGGAGGGGATCAGTCCGAGTCATCTCATACGAGGACACTCCATGCCCTCAGTCCATTCTCCTCTTCATCCAATCAATCATTTTGATCATCTCAGATCAATCGGGAGAGTTTTCTCTCTCCTTGACCCTCCGTCGACCGTTCTCTCATTCCAAAAAGAAGGAACCATCCCTAGATTTACGATAGATTCGAGAGAGGAGAGAGATCATATCAGGAAACGGAATGGAATACAGAGGAGAGAAAGGGATTGAGGAACGGAGATGGGAAGGGAAAGAGGATCGGGACACTCATTATGATGGAGATGAAACTGAAGAGTTGTGAACAATGACTGTAAGTGGTCTCATGCGATGGAATGAATGGCAGATGAAGTGGAGGATGAGTCAAATACAGGATATAGCCATTCCAGAAAAGAGAAGTGAGATGGGAATGAGAAGGAAGAAAAGAGAGGACTGTTGATAGAGAGAATGGGAGAAACGAGAATGTGACTAAGGGATGAAAGTGAACGGGAATGAATTAGACTGAAGAGATGAGAAGAGTCTCACTTTCCCCCTCTTCCTTCACTCAATTATGACTCCTTCTATTGAACCTTCCTTTCAACTTCTCGAGTACAAATAAGCAGCCATTTATTGCACTGGAGTGTCTCTGCACTCTCTTCCTTTCCCTCACTCTCTCATTCTCTCTAACCAACGAGAGAGTATGGGAATGGAAGAGAGCGGACTGTACCCGAATCGAAAGAAGTGTGGAATCACAATGAGATGAGCTAACCGTACAATGAATAGGATAATACAGTATGATCAGTCTATACTACGGTATCCAATCAATAACCAGCTGGGCCACTCTCATCTCCTTTTCGGAAGTCAGAATTAGCATAGATCTGTTTGTCAATCGATCGTTCTACTGCTGTGACTACGGTAAGATTGTCCGTCTTCTCCATAATATGTCCTCTCGCTGCGAGATTATCGATGTAATCCTGTAAGTATTGATTGGATTGAGATGATAGAAGGGTGGTACCGTGGGAAAGTTCGATTCGTATTGAGTGACATTGGGTTGAAGTTGATTATGGAGACGAGGAGCATCGACTGCCTGTGAAGGGAAGGGATGAGGGGAGGGAGAGAGAAGAGGAGGGAGGGGAGGGGAAGGGGGGAGGAGTACCTGCTTCACATTCGCATTCAACCACAGTGCATGGAGAGCGACAGAGGCGACTCCAGAGATGATCGTTGATCCGCCCGCTCCTCCCACTGCCATCAATTGCTGTAGAGAGAAGGAGGTGAATACTCGATGATCAAGGAAAAAATACTCTGAACTTTGAAACAATGCTAACCTGTTTATCGTTCTTGTCGAAGATAACGAGTGGACTCATAGAAGACTGTGGTCTCTTTCCTGGTTTGATGAAATTGGCAGGAGAGGGAGGGAATCCGAAGTAGTTTGGATGGCCTGAGATTGAGTGTCATGAAAGGGTTCAACGACAATGAGATCTGAAGAAATAAGCTAACCAGGTAGGGAGAAATCGTCCATTTCGTCGTTCCAAAGAATTCCCGTTGAATTGGAGGCACGAATGGATCCCATTCTGAAGATGGAAAGGGGGATTGATTCCCTGTGATGGGAACTCTCACAGCAAATTGATCGTCGATGTGACAGAAACTGCATTCCCGAATTTATCGATTACTGAGATGTGAGTGGTACCGTGATCGACCTGAAGATTATCGATTGACTCGAAGAAAATGGAAGATTGATCTCACAGCAGGAGCCTCGAATGTTCCTCCATAGTAGGAATCGGGATGAGTGACGTCTGTTATGAGCGATCTACGATGGAATTTGTCTCTTTCGGGTTTCACTCTTCCTTTCATGCATTGCCCTTTCCCATGAGAGTGAGAGGGGGCCGATAAAGACACAAACTATCGGTTCGTCTCTCGACCACAAAAGGCACAAAATAATGTGTGAACCCTGCTGCAGATGTGCACAATAATCGACAGTTTCTCCATTAATAGCTCCCCTCATTATTCCCTCTCTCCTTCCCCTCCTTCCACCTAATAAACCCCCTCTTTATGGTTCTCACGTGAATGCATCACACTCGTGAACATTCTGATCTCACCTCTCCCTCCTTCTCTCTTCATTCAATCATAATCTCTCACCTCACCCATTTCGCCCACTCTGGAGTCGTGATGTTCTTAGCTATCTCAGTTGCATTCTCAACGAAGGCAGAATCTCCCAGACGAGAGCGAGAGGCATACGCAAACTGGAGGAAGGGAACGATTGACTAGACGATTCCACTATCTTCTCTTCTCTCACCTTGGAAGCTTCGATGAAGTGGTGATACATAGTGGCGATATCGTCGAATGACTTCATATCGTATTTGTATCTGCAATGATTACGATGATCGATAGAACAGTCAATCCGAGCCCTTCTTCCCCCTCTCACCATGATCACTCACCCATCGAGAGCATTCAATATTCCCATGGCAACGGCAGCTCCAGCAGGAGGAGGGGGGCCACAGATGTGTCTTCCTCCTTGAAGGGAGACTGTGATCACATCCTCATCGCCACGGATTATCGATTGATAGCCAGCCATGTCTTCCAGAGTGATCAATCCACCTGATGCAGGAGGATAGATGAAGGGATTCACTCCTCTTCTCACCATTGGCTTTGAATTCCTCAACGACCTTCTTGGCGATTTCTCCCTTGTAGAACAATTCGATTGGATCGGAAGAGTTAGCTACCTTCTCGAGAGTTTCCACGAAGGATTGTCTGCAAGGAAAGGAGTTGATCCTCTCCCATCCACTCCCTCTCTCACCTGGTTCTAATCTGCTGTCCTGGTTGGTATACATCTCCAGTCTTCGGGTTGACGAATCCACTCATAGTCGGCTCCTTCAGAATGATATCTCTTTTCGCAATCAATGCACTCGCAAGAGCATGAGAAGTGGGATATCCTGTAGAGAGGATTAATCAATCTCACCTTCCCTCCTCTCTACAAACCTTCCTTCATGAGTGCAATAGTGGGGTCGACAAGACTCTTCCATGTCACTTTTCCACTTCCAAACTTGGAGTATTCAGTCCACAATCCGTGCAATTCACCGGGAACAGCGATAGCTCTCCATCCTGAATTCCCCCTTCTCTCTTCTCTTCTCCATTCTCCCTCACCAATCTGTGATTCATCCCATTTATCCTTATACATATTCTCATCGGAAGCAGCTGGAGCTGTCTCTCTCGCATCGATTACGTGGCACTTGTTCGTCGTCCTGAGATTGATCTTTGATCTCTCTCTCTTCTCCCTCTGCCTCTACTCACGCATTGTAGATAGTCATGAAGTGGCCTCCTCCGATGCCAGCAGAGTGAGAGTCCATCACACCTGCAGAGATGGAATGGATATTGAGCGAGGATTAAACAGGAAAAGGATACACCAAAATGGTTTCCGATTGAGAATCTGAATCTGGAAATGGCGTACCAATGCAGAAAAGAGCAGCGATGGCCGCATCCACTGCATTTCCTCCCTGGAGAAGAGCGTTCCTGAGAAAGAGATGAATGGATGAGAGAGGAAGGATGGGAAGACGTACCTTCCAATCTCCGAGCAGTATTCATTGTCAGCTGCCACTCCTGCCTTCGCATACTTCCCAAGGGGAGAGATGGAGGGAGGAGGCCAATTGGGAATACGGTTGTTGTCCTGAAGGGAAAGGGGATGAAGGGGGAGAGGGAGAGAGGGGGAGGACTGACACTGTTGAGATGGAAGTAGAGTGCGGCGAAGCAGACGGTAGTGAGGAGGAGAAGAATGACGATGAGACCGAAGGAGATCATCATTACGTACCATTTACTGAAGGAGAAGAAGGAGTAGAGGGAATCAGGGAGGCATCTCACGTCTTTGAAATCGAAATCTTAGAATTGTCCTTTTGGTCATTGGGTAGTTTAGAATCTTCAGGGCTAATTTTGACAGAGGTCATAGTTGAGGAAGACTAAAACTGAATGATCCTACGAATTGGATATTCTCAAGATACTAAGCCCCGCCCCCCTCGACCCTCTGACGACATTATTCTTCCTTGCAATGGGAAGCCTCTGATTGCATAAGCCATTCCCCCTCTCTCTCTCTCTCTCTTTCACGTGTTATCTACAAGGGAAGACAATGAAAAGACTGTTAGGGATTCAATCGAATCACTCCTATCCAGAGAACTTCGAGTGTAGTCCCTACGATCCTTGTCTTAAAAGCACACAATTCCTCCGGTTCCATTTCCTCCATTCCCATCTTCCATATATGATCAGGGTAACGACAACCGATCCACTCAAACCTTATCATTTGTTTGTTTGCACATTTTCATAGCATTCGAATTGAACAATCGGTTTTTCTTCCTCTGGCGTTAGATAGAGCGATGAATGTAGACTCCGTTTGACAAGTTCAAACAGGTGTCACCAGCATCTCGGGGATAGTTGGAACGCCTTCTTTGCACTAGGTACTCCTAAGCCGATCAAATTCAATTGACACGTATCTAGTATCTAACTTTATGATAATGAATCATACCCGTGTTTGGTATCTTCTTCAGTGGGAAGAAGTGGAACTTCTTCATCGAATGGCCCTTCTGCAGGGGGGAGATTGTCCCTGAATAAGGGTTGGATTACTACTACTCAATGATCTATCTTCTTTATCATAACTATCTCGATCACAAGCCGTCAATTATTTTCACACATGTTCAAGGTAAATTACTTAAGATTCACGAATTCTTTTTCCCATGACAACAGTTTTCTCAATCCATCGGAGTATTCATAAACTCACTCGTTTGGAGGCATTTCTGATCGATTTTCTTCTCCCCTGATTGATGAAAACCTCCTGAAAACAAATAAAATGACATGAAAAGTGATGGAATTACAGAAGAAAACTGAATCGATTGATTGGGGGAATCGAGGGAATGGAGGAAAGTCGATAAGAAAGAATTGATAAGAATGAGAAGCGAAGAGAAGAAGAAACACTGAGAGAATGACACGAAATGGCACTGAGAATGAAGACCATTTCAACCCATTCGTTTAGACCGTTGAACTCGTATTGCACTCTATTCAATCCCTTTTTCTCCTTTCTTTACGATAAACTTTTGTTGTTTTTCAGCAGTTTTTTCTTCAAGCGAAACAAACTGAGACGAGCCAAAAAAAGAAGGAACGAAGGGATAAGTGGAAGCGTGGAAGAGTGACCCTCTAGTGAGTAGAGAACCCCCTTCCTTCCCCTTTCCCCCCTTTCCCTTCTTCTCTCTCCCTCTGTCTCTTCTCTCGCACTTTATAACCAGACAACCACCTGTCTCACTTCTCTGCACTCAATTGTTCTCGAACTCGACTGTGATTCTGCAATAAGCAAGTCTATCGAAATGGATTCGACGTTTTCATTGCATGACTCTCAATATCTCTACGTAACACTAAATACAAGATTCCTAGAAGGGGCAGTCTCTCCGTTCTCTCGTTGATCGACAGTGGGAACGTTTCCCGATTCAGAATTGAACGCAGTTCGATCTTCTTCAATCGTTGCAATCTCGTATGTTCGATAGACAGTAGTTGATAAAGATTGAGATTGAGAGGAAGATGTATTCAACTGAATGAGAATGAATGAGGAATGAGAAGAGGGGAATTACACTGACTGCTCTCAGATTGGCTGCTGCTTGATTTCTATTCGAAGGAGTCACTATTTCAATGCATGGAAGCATTCCGAAGAATCCCCTTCTGGAGTGAAAGAGCAGATGAAGAACAGGGAGAGATCCATTTATTTACCTGTATGGTTTGAGAAGGAGAATAGTAGCAACTCCATTTATGAATGGACTCCATGATAGAATGAGTAATTGATAGTCTTGATCGTACCACGTAGAAGAGTCAGATGGATCTAGATACAGTTCACTCTTTTTTCCGTTGATCTTACGTTTATCTTTACTTCTCGTCTCTGTTCCATGAAGAATAAGAGAGCAAATGAATACGAGATAGGGAGTATACGTGATTAGAGGAAGAATTGCCTGAATCGAAGGATTGAGATTGAATAAAAAATCAGGAGAATTCTGAAATCTCACTTGTACAATAACAGTGAATAGAATCGCCTTCTGTCTCTCTAAATTTCCAACTGAATTCGATCTCTCTTTTCCATTGTGAGCCAGATATATTACCAATCGAAGAATACACATCTAAAAAAAGAAGGTTTGTTATTCTCATTCGACGAAGAGTACTATCGGGATGGTGACAAATCTAATGAGGACTCGAGAGAAAGAGAGAGAATGAACTAACGATAGTTATGAGATAAGAAGCGATGATGATTATGAAGTTAATCAGCGTCTCTATCATATCGCCCGTTTCTCTCCAATTGTGAGAAAAGTAGCAAATCTTGAACGAAGCATTCGCTCCAAAATGAGCGATGAAACTGAAAATGTTGGAAGAAATTATTCAGGTGTAAGGAAAAGTAAGAACGGCAGGAGTTGACTTCTTCTTTTAATTCAGTTCAATTTCATACCTTTCATTGGTTGTTTTATTCATAAGTAGGGACAGATCATCAATTGTTGTTCGAGGGAATAAATATGAAGGAGCGTGGAGAAGGAGAGGAATCACATTCACTGAGTACGCTGCAATCTCCAATTAGTACCTTTTCTCACGTAGAGAAGCCTTTAATGGTAATGTACTCGTCTAATGTCATTCTCTCACTCATATTTTGGAATAGTTTAGTGGAACGGAGTAATAAGAGGGATCGAGAATGATATCACTCTCTATATCTCTCAGTCCCTATCTCTAGCATACAATTAGATAGATGCTCTAAAGATGCGAAAGGGCGAATCTCTTAGATGTCAAGGATAATCTTTCTCACCTATCTGTCCGAATAACACATTTCTCTTCTTCTGGCTATAACAGACGATAGCCACTCTCAAATTAATATTCCTCGATAAATGACATCACAATGACCAACCTATGAAGAGGAATGACACAAATGGCTATAACATTAGCCATTGTCTGACGAGAGTAAAGGAATTGGAAGAGATATGAGAGAACCACTGCAATGTCTACTTTCATAAACCGCACTTCTTCTATTGGAATTCGTGAGATAAAATGGATACCTGTATTGGGTATAATCTGAGGAAGAGGACTAAGTGAGAGATAGATGTAGAAATATGGATCAGATGTATTCCTGATTGTCATAGGAATAAACGTGAGATGAAGGGTGCTGTAGATTAGATTTGTGATTGAAGTCGCCATAAAAATCCATTTGAATTCTCCTCTGAAGAAGTTTCGTAGAAGAGGAATGAAGAAAATATAACCTACTTTATAGTAAGCTTCTCATTGGAACTTAAACTTAGTTTGATGATGAGAATATTGATAAGAATAGCGAGAATTGACGAAATTGAGTGATGAATAATAGAGAAGTTGATAGTCTCAGTCATTTCATGCGAAAGAGGCAAGGAATAGAGATAGAAGAAGAGAGGGAAGCTATCATTAGAAGGAGTGCCAGTTAGAAAGAGAAGAATGACGAATCAGATTCCCCCCCTAGAGATCTTCTATCTACCACCTACGAGAGGATGAGATGACATTAGAACTGTCGAGAACTAATGGGCATCCATTCAAAGTATGCTCAACGAAAACAAACACAAATCGATATTTATACAGTTTTATTCAAAATTTCAATCATAACGAAAAGAAGAGAGAAGAGATATGGGGCAGAGTAGCAAAATGAAATAATGTAGACAAAGGTAAAACGAACAAATGGTGAGAATGAGGAAGAAATTAAAAGACAGGTTAGAGCTTCTACAAATAGTATCTAGTGACGTTATAAAGGGAAAGAAAAGGCAGTAGAAATGGACGAAATCAAAAGTATGAAAGAAGATGATGTAAAAGTATGGGGAAGTAAGCAAGAATTAGCTAAAGAAAGCAAACGAAGAAACTTTTGCACTATTTGGACCGGACCTCTAAACGATGGGCTTATCCATTTACTATTTCAACTCAGTTGTGTCTAAATGGGGATCGGGAAAAGTACAGAAACGTCAACAGCAAAATAGGAACGAAATATATACATTTAAGTAATTCGTGTCTTCGATATTGGATTAGAGTAGAAAAGAAATTCCCTCTCTTACGTTATTTACATGGCCATGATTTTTTTGGTACAGATATCATCACTTTCTTCATCTTCACAAAACGAGACAACTGGAAAATGAGCATTACGCAAGGTAGTTGATATCCCTCTCTTCCCTCTTTTCCTCATTTACATTTCCATTCTCACATACTTCAGGAATGTCATTGAACTCCGCAACGATCTTCCGATAGTAAGGAATGACATCATTCTCTATGTTTATATTCCGTCTCACTTCACCCCTGCAATTAGACTGATTGAGTTCTCTCTATTCTCATTTCTACCTTGGCACATGCTTGATAGAAGGACGAGCTCCTTCTGAGATCGCTGCCAATAGCTGCAAATCATCATCTTATTTCATCCATCCGCCTTACTATAGAGGGAGGAGGGAGGGGGGGGGGGACTCACAGTGAGTACGGTCTCTCTGATTCCCCTTCTCTGTGTCCATCCATTGTATAGATCACCGAATACGAGGGCGAAGATGTGTCTGAGTACACCACAGTCTTCCATATGGTCGATCACCTGTAGAGGGAGAGGGAAGAGTAAAGAGAGAGAGAGAGGGGGGAGGGGGGGTACCCATTCCTCACCTCCTCTTCTGCTTCGTATACTCGACTGCTCTTTCTCCTTAATCCATTTCCATTAAACTTAATGTTAACGTGCACGTCATCTACTGGGTAATTAATCATTTCTCTCACACTATCTATTGAAACCGTATATTCTAGTGCCGATTCAAAGAGGAATACGGTGTAGAGTGTGTGCAACTAACTTCTTCTTGTGATTCCCCTCCACTCTCACTTCTTCATCGGACAGAGCTCTCCCATCGGCTCCCTGAACAATCTCTCCCTCATTCTCTCTCATCGTCATACCCACCTCCTTCACATTAGCCATTAGTCGTTTATACTGGAATGATCCGATTGGATTCCCTCAACGGACATTCGATTCCTTACCTGTCTCAACACAGACTTCCGATTTATTCCATAGTGTTTCGCTGCTTGAGCAGGACGGAGTTCCTCTCGAAGGATTCTACACGTTTATATATTGTCCTTCTTGAACGATCAATGAATTTACTAAACAAACTTCTTAATAGCGAGCTTAGTTTCCAAATTGGATGGAGATACTCTTCGTGCATTTATGCGAAGAGCCTGCACATTATTAATTACTCAATTACTTAATCGAATATCAACCCACATCATAAATAAAGCGCTCCTTCTCCGTATCACAGTCGGATAAATGCTTTAATTTATTGATTCTATATTAATCAATAATTGTGACGGAAACTTACCGTCTCCATATCGAACAACTCGGTCAGTCGATCATCCATCGGTAACTGATCGAGTGAAGATACATTCCATGATTTTTCCTACAAACAACTCAATTGAAAGTATTGGTGGAAAGGCTTACCTTCGCCCTCTTTAATCTCCTATTTGACTTATCACTCTTTATTCCAGAAACGGCGTGGACTGACTTGACTATATTACCAACCGAAACGGAAGGTAAGATGGTTCTTGTCAACTCCAATTCCATAGATTCTGATTGATCAGAATTTTCGATAGAAGTGGTAGAAGTTGAAATGGTGAGATTTGCCGAATCGGGAGTAGAAGTTGGAAAAGAAGTGGTGAATATATGAGAATCATCCGAATAGGGAGAAGAGTGGGAAGAATCGGAGGGAGATGGAGAGTGAGTGATGATGGGATGATTGAAGGTAGAGCAAGAGTCAAATGATAGAATCGGATCGATGGAGCAAGAAGAGAACGAAGAAGGGTTGAAGTTCAGAGATGACATCGGGGATTCAAGAAGTGATGGAGAATGGGATGGAGCGGGAGAGTGAGAGAATACAGTAGATATAGTGGGAGTAAATGGGTTCGTTGAACAGACGGATACTGTAGCTGTGAGTGGAGAGTAGGTGTATGATGAAGAAGAGATAGTGGGGAAAGTGTTTACAAGAGGAGAGGAAATGGGGATAGAGTATTCGAGATATGAGGAGAACGGCGAGACTGAGTCCACAGTTTCATCGCTGGAGACATACAATGAGGGGCAGATGGAGGATAGATCTGCCATACTCTCTCGTGCTGCAATATACGTTTCCAATAAACACTATCCATTGCTACCACCTTCATATTCTCCTTTCATCATAATAATATCTCCTGTCGCATCGTCGATCTCTTCGAAACGAGTGTACGGGTCATAATCGTACAATGTTTCGAAACCAGAATTCGCATCGAAATCATACAAAGTGGATGAAGAATTCCACTTAATTATATTATATTTGGCTACATATAAATAATATTATGCTTTTATCTCAGCTCTTTTAAACCCAAATCAAACATCTCACCTCGAATTCTTCCACTTTCTCATTAATCATACCCTCACTATCACTCATTCCATCCATATTCATCTCTTCGTCACTCTCTTTTGACTCTAGACTCCTCTCCACTCTAAGATTTAACCCCTCCTGAATAATATCTCCAATACATTAGTAATGACCGTTTCCTTGCATCGACGAAAGGCCTTGATCAGGTCGTGCAGCATGATTCTCTACTCACTTCGTATACATCCATTCTCTGGTCGACAACCTCCGTGTTCTTACCACTCGTATTATCAAGAATATTCATCTCGTCTTCGTATGACGGAGAACTCCATTTCAGTCCACATTGAAAACTGTTATCGTCCTAAATCACGTCTGCTGCCAAAGTGCCTAAATTCAGAATACCTCTATATCTCGCAATGAGTCGACTGGCCACTCATATTCATCCTCGTAGCTCGATCCGATTACTTCAGAGGGAGGACGATCACTGCAATTCGTCCCCATTCTACGTGCTTCTCATTCATTCACTCACTCGTCTTCATCAGAGAGAGAAGGGGACGAGAATTCGTGTCTAACTTCGTCTTCCTCGTCTCCACCACTCAACTGACACAGGAAGACGTCTCCATGCGGCAAAAGATTAGATAAATCTAAGGGCATCAATGACATCTGAATGTATATCCCGCTCGTGTCCAGAATTTCTGGCAATACGATTCGGGTCAAAAATATTGAGATGATTCAGCAACATCTCAGAGCAAACGAAAAATATAAATATATCTAGAAGTGGAAAACATTTATGCATATTCACAGAAGCTAAAACGTGAGACTAACTGTGGCCGAGTCGCTACTAACAAATAAGACTAGATAGTTAGCAAGTCACAAAAATGTGCTTAGCAAAGAAGTGGACAAATTAGCATACCAGTACCTAAAAAGGAACCATGAATAATAAAGTGACAGATCATTCAATAAGTATACACAACCAATGGATGAACTGAACTGGAATCCATCATCAGAATCCCAGAACAATTGCTGCTTCGCCGAGACTTCCTCTAATGAAATCGCTTCCAGACTTGTTTCCCGGTATCTTGCAGATCACCTTAACAATCAAATATTGCGTACTTTCATCACCTATCTATGCGATTTCATCTCACTCACTGCATTTTTGTTATCATCAAACAATTTCTTGGTGAATCTGTACAGATGTACGGTCGCTTTTCTGATCTCTTCTTCCGAGTGTTGAGATTGAAGAGTATACACTTCCATCTGAAGTATTCACTCTATCTTAAACCTCTTCTTACTCTGTCACTCACCCATTTCCTACTGATGAGAGCGAGAGAGAGTCGAAGTACCGCAGCTGCCATCAGACTCGTCTTAGTACCACCCACCAACGAGGCATCCATCACTGCCACTTGTGATAACACCTCAATTTAATTCATTAGTCACGCTCTTTCTCACAATCCACCTTGGCGGAATTCCACGCATTTATCTCGTCTGCGTCTTTGTATCCTTTCGTGTAGACAGCAGCAGAGAGGATTCGCATCAGATGAATCACAGTGTGCTGTCCCAGACAGAATCCCATCGATTGGAAGATCTGCAAGCATTGCATATCCAAATCATTTGAAATTTACCATGGAAACGGAACAGTTGAAATAGCACACCTTGGCCTCGTGTCGCAATCTCTTCGATAAAGAGTACTCTCGGAGGATTTCTCGATGCAATCCTACTTGACGCTCGTGTTTAGATGCCAGGCTTAGAGCTGCGATGCACATCAATTCCGCGTTTTCCGTATTTAACTGTCCTTTCTGCACAACAATCACGTCTTTCAATGGTCCGAATAATTGGACCAACCGCCATCATTGTGTCGATAAGGAAAACAGCGAGATGGAATGACTCGATGGGCTGAGCATAGTCCGCGTGGCGCTGTTCATTATTTTAGTTAGTAAGCAGTAGGAGAGAAATAGAGAACCTCTGCGATGAAAGTGATCACTCGTTGTCTTTGCGTGGGCGTTAGAGCACAGTTCTCTAGGAAGTTTGCGGGATGATAGGCCTGTAGGACGTGAATGTTGCTTGCGAGTAAACAAAAACAAATCAAACGAACAATATCATGATCATGACAAACCTGGAAGTGATACATGTAGTCGCAAATATCGGTACTGAATTCTGGGCAATCATCGATTTGGGGAAGTGGCAAGTTGGGAACGGGCTTGAATGCGTGATAAAGCGGCTGAAATTATCAACATTTGTAACTTGTTGGAGCCTACAAGTAATCGTAATCTTTATTTCAGGGATTTTTTTCCTCTAAACGTAAAATCTAACCTTCTCAATAGGTTGTGCAAGTCGAGCATCCCTGCGATTGTCTTCCTTTCCAGCTTCGTCGATCTTCCTTCAAATAGTGAATTGAAAGCTATGAAACTGGAAGTATAACTTACGCATCGCTAACAAACAGTCTCTTGATTGAGGAGAGGATGCCCGGCTTTCTGTCATACTGGAAATCTGTTTTATCTAGGTCGGAGCAAGTCGTCTCACATCCGCTTCCTTTTCTGATCCGAGTCGTCTTCGCTCTATATTGGCCTTACTCCCACTTCTAACAGTGAGTTTAGACATGCCTCGCGATAAATCATCCATCCTGGAACTACTAAATCGAAAAGCTAAAACGAAAAAATCAAAACAACTAAAATTTGGAGAAAAAATACCTAACATTTTCGCTTCTTCTTTTCATTTTCCCGCCAAAACTGAGTACCGTAATGTGAGAGAGGTTCTAGCCGTTTTCCTGAGTGATGTATAGTTTTTAAGCATAGTTTTGTGTTTAATATGAAAGGCTATGCCAATACATACTGCTTAGTAACAAAATATACTAGAGAAGCAACTAAAATAAATATATTTTCCATAAATCTTTCAGAGAAACAGGTCATGATCCGTTCGGGACCATTCCAGTGGTAGAAGTTCCATTGATAGCGAAAACATGTTTTTTCCTGTTTCTTTTTTTCTTTCTGGTACTGGCATTGCAATGCGCATTGGTTGTTTTCCTTATTGCTCACATTCATGCAAAAGCATGGACGCGTATGTAACAATAATCAACTCTATGTGCTATTTTCTTCTGTAACATCGATACAAAGTGGAATCAGATTCGATTTGCTCAAAGACAACCGATCTGGCTTCTTGGTTGCGATTGCTATTTGCTAATCAGACTCATTGTCAGAATGAACAATCGCAAGGCGCCCCCTTCTGGAAAGGCTCCCCCTTCTGGCGGAGATGGGTTCAATCTCGATCTAGTGAAAAGAGAGAAAACAGAAGCTGAGAAAATCTACGAGATAACCGAGGTTCGTTGTTCCTTTTTTTTAAAATTTTGCCTTGTAGAAGTCGCTGAATCAAGTGGATTTGCTCATTTCAGACATCAGATGCTCTCAAGAATGTTCACGGCTCTTTGTTCCCTCTCAATCCTCCTCAGAAACCCTCCAAACTTAAGTTGGTTAGTCATGATGATTTTAAGCTGCGATTCTCCCTACTCCAGAATTCGCAGCCCAGTGCACTTCGATCTTATGATTGTTGCTAACCTGTTTAATATAATATTTATAAATAGTATTTCTTATGCGCAGATGTTCGCTCCACCTCGAGGAGTTGCTCCGATCAGACGGAACGGAGGCTTCTTTAATTATTTAATCTCTGATATGTTAGTTTGATCAAGACGATACCCTCACATAATTTATCTATCTAATCTTTACAGTGACACTGTGGATGTGAAATCAGACCAAGTCTTGGGTCCATCGCGTACACTCGAGAAGATGTACATAAACAAGGTTGTTCAACTTATGTTCCTCTCTCTCATGTGTTTCTGTTCAGAATCTACCAAATGATACGACAGAGAAGAACTATCATTGCATGTTCGTCATAAATAGCATGATGCTCATCAAAGTCAAGAATGTATTCGTTCTCGTTCTGAAGACTGATCCTTTCTTAAAAAGACGTGAGTATGCATATTATATGTTCTATTTAGAGTTTTGTCCGATTCTCATGCACATTCTTACAGGTAGTCCTGATAAGTTGAAGGAATGTCTGCACTTATCTCGAAAGTCATGGTTTGCAGCCAATTTGATTCGTTTTCCGGCATCTACACAGGTATATGAGGCCGTTTGCGTAAGGATCAACAAGTGTCTGGAACAGGCAAAAAGTTGAGAGGTCCCAAAAAGTGGCTCCAGGGGTTATTTTGGACCCTCTACGCGATGAGCAACTTGATTTCGTCATATGTCCCCTTTTCGCTCCGGGGGCTCACCCCCCTCTTTTTGGCCATGTGGGTGTTTTTTCAAGTTTTTTCGCCGGGGAGTGGTCAAAATGGCTCAAAATCTGACATACCCGACCAGAATTTCGAGCTCTTTCGATCGAAAAAAAAAAGACAAATTGTACAGACAAAA
>LS520397.1:50820-61608 GCA_900490845.1 Pristionchus japonicus
TCTCGCCTGTCTATCACCCGGCGCGTCTAGAGCGCACCCTCTTGCTTACCCTCCAACTTATGATGCGCAGGGTGGAGCGAGCTCCCCTCGCTGATTTCCCAAACGGATTGGAAACTACGGTATGGGTGATGCCCGCGAAGGGACGTTTGAATGGGATTTCGCTGGCCGTCATTTTGTCCACCCCATGAGCCCCCGTGAAGGAGTCGATTGAGTAGATGGGTCGTGTGAATCTCTTGATACTTGCTATTCTCATTTCATTGATGAGCTTTATGAATGGCTTGAAACTAAACAAACCATCGGAAAGTATATCTGCCATATAATCTTCCACTCAACTATTTCCACGCCAATCATTCCTCGTTTTTTAGAATCGACGGCGTGATGGCTAGCGTTATATCGAGTGAATCAAGTAAATACCTTTTTTTATTGACTTATTAAACTTTGGATAAATAATATCATAGGTTATTTCTTATACACAAAACGGTAATGCCCGCGGAAAGCACACATAAACACATTTTTTATATTATTATTTCAATAAGTTGTTGATTAGCAAATCGAATCGCTGTTTACAGGTGACCTTCGGTCTGGTATAATTCGATGGGAGGTCGACAAGGATTCCATCTCGAATGTGAATGTGTATTCACCAGCAATCGAAGTGGGAGGAATTCCTTGGTAACCTTTTATATTTTGACGATAAATCGAACATCACTTCATGCTTTAGGAGAATAGGCGCTAAAATGACTGGCGACCATCTTCAATTATTTTTATACCGAGTGGAAGGCGAATACAAAGTTTCTAGCATGGATCTCAATATTAAGTATACCTTGATCAACCATGAGATTGATTCGAATAGTATCCTGAAACAGGTATATTTTGATTGTTAATTCACCCAAGTTCGGTTACTGTTTTGACAACTTTCTCATTCCGAAATATTCTTTTGAATATATCCGACAACAGTGTTTTTGTTTTTCAGTGTGCCAAAAAGTTCGATGTTATGTGTAAAAGCTGGGGATACGCGACTTTTATCAAGTGGGAATCTGCGATCGGGGACGACGAGGTTTTGATTAGGGATGGCTTGGCAAGAAAAACGACCTAGTTTGAATGTTCCGAAAGTGGCGAAGGATCCCACTTATTCTTGTGCGAACGTGCAGAATGAGTGGGAGAGAGAGAGAGAGACGTAAAGATTCCTAAGAAATCCAAGAATCTTGTTAATTTCATTTGAGATATAATTCGCGGTGGGAATGAGAGGGGGAGACCGGCCATTCCCTCGAAGAGGGGTTGTAATGAGTGACAAGATTCTTGAGAATCTTCCTCGTGGGCAAGGGGTCTTGGGAAACATGCAATATAGTCAATTATCCCAATAAGATCTTCATTCTTTTCTTGCCAAGCCATCTCCAGTTTTGATGATCACACAAAATCAACAAATCTTTATGTTTCTAGGGTTTCATCATCGATAAGAAACTCACGTTTCAAGTTGAGTTTTCGCTGTCTGATGTGAAAGGATTCAGGTTAGTATTCCTTTTCCGAATTTTCGTGTGAATCCTTTAGTTTGAGCGTTTCGCAACGAATCGATTTCACTGATCCGAACGAACCCACTAACGACATTACATTAGCATTTGATGGAGAGATGGTGTATGTCAGCAAGCCGGTAAGAACCGAAATTACTACTATACTAACATGCAAGATTGTTTACAACTTCGTATAAACTATCCTAATTAAATATTTTGTTGTATTATTTTCTTTGGTTTTCAGTTTCTCTCTATCCACTCACCTGTCTTCCATGCAATGTTCTATGGTGAATTCGTTGAGAAGGATAAGCGGAAATCAAGCTGGAAGATGTCGATTTTAAAGTAATTTTTTCTACTTTTTGAGGGCGGATGATGGATATCACACACTTCCCGCGAAAACCGCAATTTCCGATTTTTTTAGTTACTCACAATCAGTATCAGTAATTGCAAATGACGGGTTTCTTAATATTTTAATGTTATAGTTTGAACAATCGATTTTCTTACGAAAACATTTCAAGTGAGGAAAGACTAGATTTACACTAGTATAGTCATGTACATTGCTGAAACGTACTCAATACACCATTTTCACTTCCGCAATCTACGGGTCGGACATAAAGTGGATATCTTTGTTAAGATTATTGATTGTGACTTTATGGAATACTCTAACAAAAATGGAGAAAAGAGAAAAGGAACATGCTGTACTTGTACAGTATGCAGTGTACAGTACAGTACTGTCGAGGCTATTCTGCTTATTTTTCATGAATTCCTCGAACTCCTCTATGTGATCTATCCACCGTATAAGAAGATTACTGGTAATTATTCTTTCGTTGAGAAATTATCATGGAAACGTTTTGAATCCAGTAACGTTCTATTTATTACATTACATTGTTCAGATGACAATTTTGAACATCTTCTAAAGCTGAGTGACCGTTTCGAGATAAATGTACGTTATCCACCGTTTTTTTTCTGAAAAAAATGATAAGGAAACCGCTATTGTAGGCTGATCAGACAGTGGTGCTCGTTATCACTTGTCGATGAGCACATTTCAGGGGATCCCAAAACTGTTTAGAAAAGTTCTCATTTTTGGTTCCTCAGTACTGAATATCAATAATTAAAAGAAACGATGGAAATGTATGTGTGTGTGCAGAATACTCAACGAGTCTCAAGAGCACGGGATTATCATGGGCTCTTGTGCAGTGCATAGCGTGCTCGCATACTCTTTTGCAGGTCGAGGGCTTGAATCCCTCCGGCGGACAATGTTTAGCTGTATTTTTTGCTTCGTTTTTATAGTTGTCGCTTCTACTTCTGAAAATAGAACAGTTGTATTCGATCCTTCTCTAATATTTGTTTTTCTCTGTAGGTGGTCATCAATCAATGTGAGCAGTATCTCATCTCATCTGTTAAATCAATTGCTGAAAAACTGATGTTCGCTGGTCGATATCGTCTTGCTCAGCTTCAGGTGACTCAATTCCTTTTTTCAAAAATGTGCTTGTTTTTCTTACCCCTGAAATTAGTTATTAAATGAGAAATAATTATAGGAACTTTGTCTCTTCAAATTGAAGTCGACCAAAGAAGTGAAGGATCTGAAGGTATAACGAACGCAAAAATATCCTCATTTATTAGTTTTCTTTGCAGAAATCAACAAGCTATAAAGATTTCACGGAAGAGATTCACCAGGCGCTCTACAACAAGATTATGGACCTAGATGATTGATTCACTCTCTCTTTCACTCGATTACTGTTCAATTGCCTATCACAGGCCTAATTCCCTTTTCATATTCGTTCCTTGATTATCTTTAGTCTTAATAAATGTTGCAATGGCTGTGAATCTATCGAGGAGTTCCCCCATTCAGAAAAGCTCTCCACTCTGGGCCAGTATGTCACATCTCAGTTGAAATTTTCTCGATATTGCGCTGACTACCTTTTTGAAATTTATTGGGTTATTTTGTATGCGTCCCTCTCGCAGACGTATTTGGATGATTTGGAGGAGTGGCTGGTGTCGGTCCCCGAGCAATTGAGATGTATCGTTGATGATCCATGCTGAACAGAGTAGATGCTATGTTATACTCAGTCTGGACTTCAATCCCATTTCATCCCATTCCGTCTTCTTCCTGTTTCCCTTCTTATAATTCTCTCTACAGGTCGATTCGTCTCTCGCTCTTCTTACTCAACAGCAACTCGCTTCTCGAGACTTCGAAGCAGTTCATTTGATGAAGTAAGCCCATTGACAAATGAGAAAGAAGGTACTTGTTCTCTACTAGAAAAGTCGAGTATTCGAAGATCCTGCCCTTTCGGACTGCCTCTACTGTGAGTGGTGGTGTGATTGGGATCATTCACACTTCACTCGACCATTCAATGAGCTCAATAATGGGTGAAACGATGACGTTCTTTGTTGTTGTGAGATATGAAATGAGAGTATCTCTAGATACCCCATTGAAGGTATCCCATCCCCATCTGGTGTCTACTCTTCGTGTGATTGAGGATGTTTCCCTCTCTCGAATAGCCATCATTCAAGAGTTCTATCCCAATGGAACTCTCCTCAGATTGCTCCTCAAAGAAGGAAGTATCGAAGGTAAATCACTCCTCTACAGTAATCAATACCTACCGTACTCCCTCTCAGAATGTCCTCGGGGTGCTCACATCTTCCGACAGTTATCAGAGGCAGTCTACTATCTTCACACTCGATCGATAGTCCATCGAGATATCAAGCCAGAGGTACGGTAGTTGAAGATTACTGTAGTCTATCAACCGATCTCAGAACATTCTCATCGATTCGAATGGCGATATTCGATTGGGAGACTTTGGTTTCGCGCGATTCATCGAGAAGCGAGAACGGTTTGAGGACATTCTTGATCGATTAATGATCATCTACCGTATCCAGATCCCGTTCCTTCTGCGGCACTCGACCATAATCCGCACCCCAAATAGTCTCGTATCGACCATACGATCCTCGTGCTTCCGATTGGTCTGATTATCGATTAGTTCTCTTTTTCAATCGAAACTATCCAGGTTCTCTATGGGTGTGGTCCTCTATACAATGGTAACAGGAAAATGGCCTCAGGTATAGATCGACACTCTACCGTACTCTCAATTCTCACTGCAGGAACCAGTCTCATCGGCCACAGCTCGATTCAATACTCCTAAAGTGCACACTCCTACCTGTTGCCAACTTATTCTCTCCTTGTTGTATGAGGTTAGCTCCGCCCACTTCGGACTCCGCCCCCATCTAGCCCCGCCCCTTCGGTAGGATGAGAATGAACGAGGAGACTACGATGTAGTTGTGAACTCTGAATGGTTGGCCAGTCGCCCCAAATGGTAATTCGCATCTGCAACTCACGTTTACGAGGTGAGAAGGGAAGAGAGAGAGGAGGAGGGAGAGGGGAGAGATCGATTGAACTACCGTAGTCTTCTCAGGTCCTTCAACGATCTTCTCACGACGAAGCGATTACTGTAGAAGCGACGTAGAATGTCGACCTCTCTTCGTATTATAATTCGATTTATCGAATCTTGTCTCATTTCTTTGTTTCCTTGTCATAATTGAGAATGAAGAGAAGGAACATTCTTGAAGAGAGTCACTTCATCGTTTCGATGAGACGCTTTATCGATGATCACGGATAAAAAGGCACTCGCAAATACACCAGAGAGCTCTTGTATGCATTCTATTCGACGTCATGATCATGTTCGAAATTAAGCTCACAGCACTGTTCCGACACATCTTGTGATGGTTCGTCTTCCTGGAGAAGGACGGTTAGATAAAGACGGAAAAGATAACTACCGTCGTCTGTATATCTGGGATGTCCTGCCGAGCGTAGCTCATTCTTTTGTAGATAGCATGGCTCGGGTATTGGAATTTCTGAAATGTTCATATTGCAGCTACCACATTACCCACTCAATAAACATCCAAGAATCTCTCCAAGTATTGTCTGAGTGATATTTTAGTGTTCAATTTGTCGTTTAAAGCGTTTGCGAAATCCGTTTTCGTTAGCTGGTAGAGCGGGATTTCTCCTGCTCCGAGGAAGACAATCGTACGTCCTATGATTGCCAAATCGTTTCTTTCCAGTAGTGTCAAGAATTTCTGTAATAATTGAAGATTGTTTCTTTTGGATTCCATTAATCAACTTATACGCCATCGCTTTAGATTTCCTGATCCAGTCAATTCCGGATCATCACATAAAGCGAGTTCGACATCTGGATCTGAGTACAGTACCTCGTTATCGATCTCACAGCTACAGTATACCTTTATGCTCTTCATTCAACGTTGGATTGGTGGTGGTCGAGATAGTCATCGAAGCTGAGTACAGTACCTCGTTATCGATCTGACAGCTACAGTATACCTTTATGCTCTTCATTCAATGTTGGATTGGTGGTGGTCGAGATAGTCATCGAAGCTGAGTACAGTACCTCGTTATCGATCTGACAGCTACAGTATACCTTTATGCTCTTCATTCAACGTTGGATTGGTGGTGGTCGAGATAGCCGTCGAAGCTGAGTACAGTACCTCGTTATCGATCTGACAGCTACAGTATACCTTTATCCTTCGACGGGGGGGGGGGGGGGGTCGAATACGACAACCCCATCGCAAGCCGAGAGTAAAACAATAATGGAAGAAGAAGACGAAGGTGATGAAGAGTCGAGAAATGAGGAGGGAGTATGTAAAATGAGTATTGAGAACAGGAGAGAAGAGTGTGCGAATCAATGTAAATTTTATTGAATGTTTATTGGTGGATTCAAAATATTACAGAATCCAAATGCGATGTGAGAAGGTGATGAATGTGAATGAGAGAAATCATGGATTCAGAGGAGGGACGACAATCAACGTGAGCTTCTCAACTTCTGGCGTGAGGCGTGAGAAGAAGGCACCGAGACAAGACAACAGCCACTGCTCCATCAATTTCAGCTTTCTGTTCCTCCGTTGTACGTCTGTATGAGTTTACCATTCATGTCTAGACCAAGATAAAGATGGAGACCTACTCGAGCCATTGCAATGAATGCATAATGTAAGGTACAAATGCTTCATGGACGACCTCGAGCGTATCTTCCTTCAGCGAATGAACTCTTGGAGGAGGAGGGAAAAGAGGAAATCGCGTCGTCTCATTGCTGGAAAATTGTCCTTGTTTAGTACATAATCAAATCCATAGTAATCTCAGCAGACCGTCCTCCCCATCTCGTCCTATCACCTTGGGATTTAGGGGTCTCCACTGGATGCAGAGGCTCGATAGCTAGCAGATCATTCGATAGTTCTGCACACAGAGTTTTGAAGAGATGAGAAGTTCTCTCATTGAGAACGGATCTGCTTTGAGTGAGACTGCACAGATACAAAAATATTATATCCTCCTCTTTTACTATATTTCTCCCTCCTTCAATGCAATGTTTTTTCAATTGATTATTTATCAATCAATGACTAGACTAACGACCATTCAATCCGTTGATCCACTCGATAGTTCTCCCTCTCTTCCCACTTTCCTTCCTTCTCCTCCCTCTCTCCCTCCTCCATCTTCTCCCTTCCTCTCTTCCTCTCCCCTTCGTCCTTCATTCATCTCATCTCCTTCTGTATTTTCTCTTCCCATTTCTCCTTCCATTATTCGATCTCCTTCTATCTTCGATCCTCTATCATTTCTCACTCCTCTCACTTCACGGAAAAATTTCCCTATCCATTCCATCACTGGATAACCAAGGGTCAGAATAGATGACAGGTGCATTTTCCCTCTTGATCTTTGATCTCCTCAGATCTGCCCCTCGCAAGACTCCACCCACAACAATAGCCCCGCCCCCTTCCTCTCCTACTGCAGACAAAGCGTTCTCTGATATCATATCTGACCTTGGTGGACAACCAATCCTAGAAGCACAACTGAAAAATATTGCCAAGGTTATCATAGATTCTCCATCAAATAACTGATCTTTGATCTCTCTCAGAAGTTCGGGTTCAATTCATTCCATGGGGAAAGGGCTCAGGCTCTCTGCAGCAAAAAGACTATTCGGAGAAGCAGGAGTTAATAACTTCCTTGCTCAGACTGCGAGTAAGAATCATCCCCTGACTTGATCTTTGATCTTTCCCTCTGTAGAAGCCTCGATGTCCTCCCCCACAGTACAGATTCCATCGGGAGTTTGTCCCATTTCTACCCGCCAATGCTCCTTCTGACGTAGGTCGATAGGTGAGAGAAGAATTGATCTTTGATCTTGCAGGGAGGTGAATCTCATCGCAACGAAGAAGTGACTCTCTTCAAGAATGTTCCATCTCTTCATTCTCAATTCGCTCAGAAAGTTCAATCATTAGTTGGGTGAGTGCTCTTCCTTCCTTCTTCTAGTCTAATCTCATCCAATTCAGTCTTTCTGAACACATCGAATCAAGAGAGAATCCAATGGCTAGGAACTCTGTCGATTTCATAGTTGAAAATGCAGCAAGAGGAGTGGAGGATGCATTCTGGGCCATCCGATAGTACTCCATCTATAGTAACTTATTGATCTTTCTAGTTCATGACTTTGTTGTAGTTCCCGAGTGTCTTTCTCCTGTGATCTTTGATCTCTCCTTCTCACAATAATCGATAAAAGTCACATATTCATTCAATACCACTGTATTATCTCTCGTATGTGACAATATCCTCTCCCCTTCATCTCCTCTCATTCCAACTCAATGTACCCCTTCCTCTGTCTTCTTTCATCGTCCTCGTCGTTGTCCTCTCCATTCCCTCTTCCTCTCCCTCACACATTCTAAGAACAAGGCTGCAACTGCGGAGGAAGCCCTTTTTCTGTAAATTATTTTTTTAAACTTCAAATTTTCGTAAAATAAATATAAAATGAAGGAAAAGCCGCGATATCAATCCCTCTATCTACTAGAAAAATGCATGGACCGCATCGTTATCCGTCATATATGCAGGGCTGGAAGCTTAGTTCCAGATTGGCCACTTTTGTTTCGAAAAAAAATACAAAATATTTTTTCAGAAAATCGAAATCCAGGCAAAAGTCGCCAGATTGGGGAGCTTCCGACGAAATTATGGTTTTTGTAGTGATTTCCCCAAAAAAACGCCACGGCGCATTTGGGGATCGTCTTTCCCATGATGCCTTCCCACATCTCGTCTCATTTACATTCAATTGACCTATTCAGCTAATCTCTCTTGAGGTTTGGTTAGATTCTAGTGGGATAGTTTTCGTCAAGAAACTTAGTAGTGTGAGATCCCTATTCATGTTATATCTTCTCAATCTTTCGTCAATATTTCATGCATACTGTATTGACCATCCGATCAAAGGGACAAATTATTATTACGATGGTCATAAAGAGGGAAACGATTAGTAGATAGAGAAATTACGCCACACCCAATGGAAGAGTGAGAAGGGTTATGGGAAAACTTGAGAACTGGGGGAAAGAGATCCTTGAGACAACTTTAGATCAGGCGTGATAGTAATCAATCAGTTGAAACCTCTTCACACATGCTCTGATCATCAATCTCTACCCTCTCTCTCGCAGGAATCACTCGGTCAACCCTCCTCTCCCCTACTTCTTTTCTCTCTCTAATCTCCACAGCTGCATTTGCTTCTCCTCTTCTCTCCCCGTTCAGTTTATTGGAGAGAGAGAGACTCTCCCATTCAATTATGAGACAAGTCTCCCCTAATGGGCTCATTCTGTTGGTTCACTCGGAATAGGAGGATTTCAATCGACTCTTGATTAGTTTTATCCCCTCCAGAATTGTCTGCCGCTTCAAATTTACCTTTCTCGAAAAATTGATTCAAGTTTTCTGTATATATCATTCTTCATACGATTCTGCACAGTATTCCTCTCGCCTCCACTGCACTCTCTCCACCTCCACTTACTCAGAACACTGTTGTCTGTCCACTAACTCTTCCTCTCTTTCCACTCCCTATTTCCATCCTTCCATCTCATTGTTTTGAGTGTCATCACCAGCCCTTTCAATCCTCTTCTTCCCACTTTCGAATGAGTCATCCCTCGATTGGATGGGAAGGAGTAGAACAACTGTCTGCTTTCATTCCATTATTCCCCTTCTCATCGATCTTTTATCTGCAGATGAATCGACAATCATTGAAGTTTGCCCTGTTTACCAGTCTCGAATGTAGAATGAGTACCCTTGATTGAGTGGTACAGTCCCTCCTCTCCCTCCTCTCACTCTTCTCGTATCTAGAAGAGATAGATCTGTCCATCGTAATCTTCTTCTCTTTGTCGGATGAGACGTGTGATTAGGAATGGAGGGAGATTGATCAGATTGAGAGAGACTGGAGGAGGGAAACCCGATACGGAAGAGAGAGAGAAGGGACAAAGGGGAGGAAGCGTAATAGAGTAATTATCTCACCCTTCCACCTGATCGGAGAGAGAGGGGAGGAGTGTTGAATAGAGAAGGAGTCGATTGAGTAGATGGATCGTGGGAATACCATCTGATCCCTCTTGAGAATAATAGTTATCCTTATTTCCCAGTTATCTTGTATCTTTTCATAGAAATATTCGTGGTGTTCAGACAAAGGGAAGTGAAACATTCTTACATGTCTTCACTTCTAGTACAGTTGAAAGGGCATCATCTGTCATCTTCTGAGAAGGAGAGAGAGGGAGAGGGTGGGAGGGGTGTCTCCTCCTTTCTTCCCTTCTCTGTTCGTTGTCCCTTCTGGTCGTTCCTTTGTCCATCTCAACGAGTATTCCATCGTATATCTCCATTCCATCAGAGACAACCAGTGAATGGAGTTGAGAGAGGGGACAGTCTCTCCGATTGAGTAAGAATACCAACACGGGCTTCTCATCTCTCCCTCTCTCCCTCTCTTCTTCTATTCACTGTTCCGAAGTGATTCATTCATCAAACTTCTCCTTCTCTCCTCCCTCTACATAGATCATGTGAACTGTGGAGAGAGAGGGATGGTCAACCACTTACTCTATTTGTTCCTATCATCAGAAAGAGGTCACTTTATCACTCTCATTCTCTGCACTCTCTCAAATCTCTCTACTCTCTCATCTCTATGTATCACTCTTCTCCTTCACTCAACCATGGTTCAATATTCAGTTACCCCAATCCGGTAGCTTGAGGTCATCTCAGTTTGTCATCTTTATCTCATTGGAATGATCAAGATTAATCGGCCGAGGCACGAGACGATGGATTGTCATGACTAGAGAATGATCTACTCTCCACTGTCAGATTGGATCATTAACTTCCGATTGAGTCGTCAATGTATTCATATCTCGAGATATTCAATGACCCCTTGAGTAATATGTTCCAGTCTCTCTACTCCGCATACTATCTCATCTTCTGTGACCAATGGAGATACTGATCCCTCCTTTCTTCTGACCAGTA
>LS520397.1:62318-74659 GCA_900490845.1 Pristionchus japonicus
GACCGGACACTGATTTGAACAATAAAATACATATTTAAATAACGATAAATATCAATTTAAAATTTAAAAAGCCCATCGCGCGGCTTCGGGGGCGGGACTTGGCATCAATCCATGAAAAATTTGGCTCGTTGCCAAATTGCTAAACACAGTGATGCCGTAAACCGTATTTTAGCTAGTGTCGTACTATAAAACGCAGTGTTCTGACCAGTACCCCCCCCCCTCCCTCGTCTCTTCCCTCTTCCCCCTTCTCTCTTCTCTTCGCAAGCCCATCCCTCTGCTTCTCACCTCCTTTCACTCTTCAATTCTCTCGTCCTCTTTCCTTCTCTCTCCTCTCTTCAATCCTCACAGTCTCTCTTCTCTTCGACTCGCGGTTTCTCCCTACTTCTCTCATTTGATCTCCATTCCCTCAGGGGTCACCATTTTCGACCACTTCTCTCCCTCTATTCTCTACAGTCTTCGATTTGCTAGTTATCGATCTACATTAGTGCCTTCTCTAAGTCTCAGATCCAATTATTCCGCTTCTCACAATGCGTTGCTTTCATTCGATTGGTTGCGACAGTTTGTGAGACTCAAAGTATGGGTCTGTTTACTGAAAGTAGCCTAGCTGAAAGAGGAAGGAAGAGAGTGGTCATTCCATTCCTCTCTTATTTTCCTTTCCTGCCCCTCCTTTCATCTTCCTTCCTCAGTCTCTCCTCTTCCATCTATTTCTTCCATCTCTGCATCCTTTCAATGTCCTTGTAAAGTCATGCAGAGAATGGAGACCAGTCATGTTTGGAGGGTGGAGAGTGGACTGTTTACTCTACTCCTCCCTCTCTCCCTCTCTCTCTCTGAATGGATATACCCTCTGGAGGTGCTGTTCATCCCTTTTACAGCTGGCATCTTGATCCATTGCTCATATTTCCGTCTGAATCATCGCTCTGATCAAAGGTTTCGTTCATGCGCAATCTGTTGTTGATTTTTGATGATCGTTAATGGTTTGTGCGATAGCGATTAGTGAAGGGATTACCGTTGTGACCCTATTCCTCTCTTGATCTACCGCTCACTCTCCATCTCTAACTATTGGATTGCGGGTGTTCGATCCTCTCTTTCTCTCTTCTGCATTCACCCATTCTCTTTCACTCCGTTTCGGTTACTCGCGTACAAAGTTGATAGAAAGACTGAGCAAACGAATAGGAAGTGTGGAGTAGATGAATAGAAGGAGGGGAAGGTGGAGGAGCAGGAGAGGTGTGATAGGGGAGATCTCCCTCGTGGCTGTGATCATGCAAGGAGGATGAATATGCGACGCCCTTTGATTCTGCTTTCTGTTCTATTGTATTTTCAAAGCGCTAAATGGCAAGGCCTGACCTTCTTTCTTATCTCTACAATGAATCATATGTTTCCTCTCCCTCTCTCTCACAAGCTAAGGGCATTTTTTGTTGACTGCGTTGTCTCTTTGACTGTCTTCTCTCTCGTGTCTCTTCACCATTCTCCCTCCCTCTTCTACCACTCCATCTATCCCTTCAAAACACATCACAGTCAATCTTATCGTATCAGAGAAGATTCGAGAGTTGTGAAAGTATCTTATCGTTCATTTATCTTCCTCTTCCCTCTCTCTGCTCCATTCTCCACGATTGATTTGTTGTTGCTCCTCAAGTTGTGTAGCATTGTTCACTCATGTTCAACCAGTTGTTTTGTACTCTCTCTCTCTTCTACCTCTCTATTTCTTACCTATCTACTCTTGCACTCTTCTTTCTCGTTTCTCTCATGATATCTGTCCATCCCAATCTCGTATTTCTCGTGTCTTGTCGCTCTCTCTCCTTCAATGGTTAATCTCTTTTCTCTCTCAACCGTTCCCCGCCCCTCTGACTCATCTCCATTCTAATTTCCAATTTAAATCGTCCCTCATCCCTTTTACCATCCATTTCCTCCAATCATCTGATCTCCTCTCGACTTCTCACTCATTCATCGTCTTTCCTCTTTCTTTCCTTTCAGTCATTCTCTCTTCTGACTCACACCTGATTCCCTTGCTCCCTTGTTATCAAGTAAAAAGGAGAGAGAAAGTAAAGGAAACGGTTGGGTGGCTATTCTAGAACTATATAGGAATGGAAGTTCGACTTTCGAGTATCTTTTTCTGTGTTCGATGGGACTCTTCGATTCTCAATGCGATTATTCGTTTCTCTTCCTCTCAACAGACGGTTTACTGTGTAGATATTCTTTGTGTTACTATTAGTTTGGTACGTGTTATCATTGTTAAATTCTCCGTTGTTATACATCATATATCGATCTAACTCCAATCATTGTGATAATCTACTCTTGCAGGATGGTTCCATCAGAGGGTATTGGATGGAGGTGGATCTGCTCCTCTCTTCTTCTCTCCATTCTCCTTCCTCTCTCCCTCTCCTCTCCTATCTCTTCATCAGATGCTCCTCTCTCTCCTCCCACTGGAGATTTCGTATGCACCGAGAACAGACAGTCAGTTGTTTCATTATAGTTGAAGTTATGCTATGTATTACGCTCTTTCTTACGAAACATTCGTCTGTAGGCAGCATAGATGAATCATGTTGATTGCAGAGTGGAGACATACGACACGCAGAAGGTTTCCGTCCCCGTTGAGATGGAAGTCGAAGAGAGCTGCGCTAATTTCCTCACTGGATTCAAGTGCAAAGTCAAGAAGTGAGTTGGTCTCTTCCCTGTTCCAGCAGGTTGAGAAAGTGGGTTGCTTTTGACAATTTTAAAAATTTCCCAAAATGTGGGTTCCTTTTATATTTATTGCAGGTCGCCGAGCAAAAATTTGTCCTTTTGTGGGTTCCATTTTAAAAAAAAGTTAAAATGTGGGTTGCATATGCTATTTTTGAGGGGGTAGTCGGACCCTGTTGAGTAGTGGCTACGTCCACGTTACAGGACTGGCCTTCGAGTAGAGTATCGGAAGGTTCTTGTGAAGAAGCCTCAACTAGTGAAAGTGTGCTGTGAAGGATACTACCAGACGAAGGAGAATACTTGCAAACGTGAGTTGATCAAAGGATGTCCGTTGGTTATCCTTCCCTCGTTCAGCGGAATGTTCTCCTCCCTGCAAGAAGGGCAAATGCGTCTCTCCGAATACATGCGAATGCGAGAGTGGATACGGAGGAAAGAGCTGTGCTATGTGTGAGTTACTAAAGACTTAATTGAACAATGACGTCATCATTAGTAGATCTGAGTAATTGATTGCCCAACTGATCTCCCTCCATTCCAGCTTGTTCCACTGGCTACTGGGGTCCATCGTGCAAGAGAGAATGCGACTGTTCCAATGGAGAAGGATGCGATCCCGAGAGTGGATTGTGCCAGTGCAAACCTGGTTAGAATTTGGTCTTATGAAAGGCAGGGGGTAGATCATCTTCCAAAAGAAGGAGAAAATCATGAGATAATTTTGAATGTGGCTCTTTCAGGATTCCGTGGAGAGAAATGCGACGAAGCATGTCCCGATGACAGATGGGTGAGTGGAGATTAATGATGGTAGTGATATTGACGACTGCTTCTGACTATAAATTGATAATGAGTCTAATGTCAGGGTGCGAATTGCACAGAAAGATGCGTGTGTGCCAATGGAGGGAAATGCGATCAGAAGAGCGGAGAATGCAGATGTCTCGATGGATTCAGTGGACAGTACTGTCTTGAGAAGTGCAAGGAAGTACGGTAGTCCAATACCCTGATCGATGACTACAGTATCTCTCTCAGGGTTCATTCGGGGCGGATTGCTCGTTCGAATGCAATTGTAAGAATGGAGCGACGTGCGATGCCGCGAATGGAAAGTGCATCTGCGCACCCGGGTTTACGGTAGGTAATCAATTGAGGAATACGGTAATTGATCGATGGATTCAGGGTCCCCAATGTGAGGAGACGTGTGGAAAGGGACGATGGGGCAAGAACTGCGAGAGTAAATGCGAGTGTCTCAATCAGGTGAGATATAACTTGCCCTTCAACGAGGAATGATAACCCCCCTTGCAGGCGGATTGCGATAGTGTGACAGGAGAGTGCATCTGCATCGGATGGAAGGGAACCAAGTGTGAGAGACCATGCGATAGAGGAATGTATGGAAAGCAGGTGAGGAGAGAGGAAGTGAGCAGAGGATGATGGGATGATGCATTGCAGTGTGCCAATCGATGCACTCTCTGCCAAGGAATCGAATGGGCCAAGGTAAGTTAGGCAATGTTAATAATTTCTGTTATTTTTGTTCTATTTTGGAAGAGTGTTATAATCCATTGCAGTCGAACGCAGCGTGCGATTCGATCACAGGAGAGTGCATCTGCGAGATGGGATACAAGGGACCCGATTGCAAGGAGAGAGGTACGGTAGATGGGAGAGGGGGGGAGGGAGTAGTGCATGCGAGTCTTCTCTTCCAGAGTCTCTTCTCTATTTCTGGCCTCCATCCTTCTTCGGAAGCTCTATTCCCGATTTTATAATGAACTGATTATAACCCACGAGAATTCCATCGTTGTTTCTTGTGAAATCGCTGCGAAATTGTGCTGGGATTCGCGCTAATAATCAGGGGTGGCTTATGTGCTGATGCTTGCCTAAATACGCCTACTACGGATAAATTACGAATAAATGTTCCGATTTGTTCCTTCCCATTATTCATCCATTCGTCTTTCCTCAATGCCTTCATCCATTGCAGCATGCGCCGCCGATATGTGGGGAAAGGGATGCAGTCAACAGTGCAGTTGTGTCATGGAGAACACTGAATCGTGAGTTGATAGGGAATGAGAGAAGGAGGAGACTAATCATTCCCTTTCTAGATGTGCACCCGATACAGGAGAGTGTCATTGTCTACCCGGATTCACTGGTCAGTCCCTCCTTAACTCATTCCTCGATCGACCTACCGTATCTCTCTCCCCTCAGGTTCCTCTTGTGAACGTCGTTGTTCTCGTCTTGCATGGGGTCGCGACTGCTCTCAGACGTGCAATTGCTCCCTCGACAATTCCACCGAGTGCAGATATGATACTGGAGTGTGTCTGTGCAAGAGTGGATACACTGGAAAGACGTGAGTCCGTTCTCTATGGGGATGGGGAGAGGAGGGGAGCGATAGACTGACATCCTCTCTTCAGTTGCACTGAATCGTGTCCCGCTGGAAAATTCGGACTGGATTGCGCCTTCGATTGTTCGTGTGGAGAACACGGAAAGTGCGATCCAAGAGATGGAAAGTGTGTCTGTGATGAGGGTAAGTGAAGGGAAGGGAAGGGGAGAGAGATCTTTCCTCTCTTCAGGTTGGCATGGTTCCATCTGTTCTCTCTCGTGTCCTTCTGGTCACTTCGGGTCGAATTGTGCTCCCTGCAAGTGTCAGAATGGAGCTGGCTGCGACCCTCTCACGGGAGAATGCGCCTGTCCCACTGGTGAGTAGAGAGGGAGGAGGAGGGAGAGAGAGAGACTCCTTCCATCTGCAGGTCTCACTGGCTCTCGCTGCGATACTTCCTGTCCAGAGGGAACTTATGGACCCGGATGCTCGCTCTCCTGTAGATGCAAGAATGGAGGGAAGTGCGATGCTGAGACGGGAGAATGCAAGTGTATTCCCCCATGGAATGGTGAGGAAGGAGAGAGAGAAGGGAGGAGAGGGTTGATTGCAGGAGAAGACTGCTCCTCGGAGTGCGATGACTCGTCCACCACCTATGGAGATTCCTGCCATCTATCCTGTGATTGCTCTGGTGAGATAGAGGGATACTGTAGAGAGAAGTACGGTAGACAATGAGGTATCAATCCATTGCAGATCACGGTTCGTGTCGACAGAAGACGGGCAAATGTGTGTGCAAGCCAGGATGGGAGGGAGAGAAATGCGAGAAAGGTGAGACGAGCTCCGCCTACTTTGTTCCGCCTACACTATGTCTACTCAAAAATATGATTTCAGCGTGCGACGATGGAAAGTTCGGATTCGAGTGCAGAGAATCGTGTGGAAATTGCACGAATGCTGATGGTGAGTGGAAGGGAGAAGGGATTGGAGTAAGGGTAGATCTTCAGGTTCTCCCTCCAAATGCGATCCGAACACCGGAGTGTGTCTCGGTTGTCCCTCTGGAAAGACGGGCATCGAGTGCAAACGTGAGTCCTCCTCCCTCTCCTCCCTTCATCTCTCTCCTCTCTCAGAATCGTGTGCATCCAACTACTGGGGAGTCGGCTGTTCCTCCTCCTGTTCGTGTGGAGAAGGAGGAGATTGTGACGGGAAGAGTGGAGAATGCATCTGTAATGCTGGATGGAATGGAGAGAAGTGCGATCAGAGTGAGTAGAGAGGGAGGGAAGAGAGGAAGGAGATGGCCATTCAGAGTGCCCCGAAGGTCGATGGGGAATCAACTGCACTGGAGAGTGTCCGCCCTGTCAGAATGGAGGAGTGTGCAGTGGAAGAGACGGAACGTGCACCTGTCCCACGGGATACGAGGGAAGACTCTGTGATAGAGGTGAGTGAGAGGAGAGGGAGGGGAAGAGTCTCTCTCTCTCTCTCTCTCTGCAGTGTGTGCTCCTGGCTACTGGGGTCTCGGCTGCGCGAACAAGTGTGATTGTGCATCGGATCTGAAGGAGTGCAGTCCGACTACGGGAGAGTGCGCCTGTCCTGCTGGTGAGTGGAGAGAGGGAGGGATGAGGGAGAGAGAGGACCCTTCTCAGGTCTGCAAGGAGATCGATGCGAAGTGCCCTGTGAGGCAGGATTCTATGGACCCGATTGCATTGCCAAGGTAGGGGAGGGAGAGGAGAAGAGGGAGGAAGAGGGTGATTGCAGTGTCGATGCAAGGGACTCTCCACCGCATCGTGCCATCGAGTGACCGGAGCATGCCAGTGCCATCCCGGATTCAATGGAGAGTACTGCCATTCACGTGAGTTGATTCATCTATCCAAATGAGAGGATACGGAAAAATTAGATAATTTATGAATGTCTTTGACCCTTTCATCTGTTCCCTCTTCAGTGTGTCCCGAGGGTCTCTTCGGTCTCCGTTGTTCTCGTGAGTGCGGCTTCTGCGGGGAGGATCATCTGTGTGACCCCGCCCTCGGATGCTGCCATCCCGATCAGATACGGTGTGGACAGGCTGGTGAGTGGAGGAGAGAGGGAGAGGAAGGGAAGGAGGGAAGAGAGAGAGAGAGATGGCCATTGCAGCACTCGACTACGCTGCCATGACTGCGGCCGAATCGAAGACTGGATTCGGAATGGTGAGGAGAGGAGAGAGGGGAAGACTGATCCTTGATCCCCTCAGATTCTCTTCGTTCTTCTCCTCGTTTGTCTCCTCATTGCCCTCGTTCCTCTCGTTCTCTACTACAGGAGGAAGTACCACAAGGAGGTCGACCCACTCGAACCCATCGTCACGTGAGTGGAGGGGAAGAGGGAGGAGAGATAAAGGGAGAGCAGGGAGAGAGTTGCAGGTATTCATCGAAGCCGAATGAGAATGGTCACCAATTCGAGAATCAGATGTACGATCCAGATAATCAACCACCTGCATACACTTCCATGCACCATTACACGGTATGATGATGGGATAGTCTATGGGTATGACGGAGAGAATAGATGGAATGAAAGGAGAGAAGTGAAGTGTATTCAGGAGGATCGACCGGAGATGTTAACAGAGGAAGATGAGGATGAAGATGCGATCGAAGCGAGGAAATTGGGAACGAACTTCAATGGTGGAAGAACGATGAGTGAGTGATGAGAATGGAGAGAGATGGACTGATTGGGGAGATTCAGATGAATACGAGACATTGGATGCAATTGCTGGTCCTTCCACTTCTCGAGGAGGAAGAGGTAGAGGAAATGGGCCTGAGAACGATCGATTACTCGATGGAAAGGACAATGGAGAAGAGGAGGACACAAGTACTGTCCATGAGACAAGTGGTGATAAGCATTGAGAAGTCGATGGGATACGGTAGTCTCTCTCTCGAAAGGAATCTACCGTATCCCGCCAGAGGTGTCCTGTACATTGCACTATTCTTGCCTTGATTGCATGATCTTACCCACTCACACATCACAAAGATATCCATCGCCTCTGGTATACTGTATCGGGTTACTGTATTGTATCGTGAATATCGTATTCCTTTCCTTTGCCACTCCTCATTCCATTGACTCTCTCAGCGAGAGAGGGAATGGGGAAATCGAGTCACTCATCTCACTCGCACTTCTTACTTTCGCAATCTTGTACACTTTAAATCGGAAGATCAATAAGAAGGACGAGAGTCTGGAATGAGAATTCGATCACACATTAAATCCGTTGGAAATCCTGTGTGGTGGAGGTACTCTGCATGATAATGTGTATACTGTAGACCACTCAATAGATAGAAAGGAAGATGATAGATCTTCCCATATCATCCCATATCTAGTCAGAACAACATCCAGCCACTGTACCAAATGATGAAACACAAGAATCATACCATCGGATATTCGTATTCCACCGTGCGCATTACACATCATTTGATACCGTGGCTGTCCATTTTGTTTCACTGCTCCCTCTTTAGAATCCACGTTTGAAGCTAACACTTGCCCACTAACAATTGGATGACTAACAGATGGAATGATTCACTGATGGCATCATTCAGTTGATTACATACAGAACACCTCGACGTATCTCTTTGCCAATGATCACACTCTCTCATCCAGTTACTAAGTCCTCCCCACTCTTTTGTCCTGATTCGAAAAGTACCGTACTCATGGTCGCATCTCACATATTGATCTTCCGTCGAATGCCTGAACTTTTCCCCACCCTTCTTCTCCTATCTGTGTGTGCTTATCCTTCCCGATTGCGTCCATCGATAGAATACCGTATCCCTCGATATGGTAGATGGACTCTTTCGTGGTGGGACTTCTCTCTATGGCTGAATGATTGATTGCAGGTGATGGCTACATGGTTCCCCTCAAGGGAATGAATTCGCCCCAGCAGAGAGAGAAGGAGAACGATGATAATGAGAAGAGGAATGAGAATGATTATTCCGATGGACCGAGACGATAGATCAATCGATAGAATGCACACTATCATTATGTTGCCTGCCTCCTACCGTAATCGAGTATTTCCCTCCGGGATTCCCTTCGCAGCCGGTTAATCGATTGTTTAGTGCCTTCTGTCAATATCTCTCCTCATTCCTCCTCCAACTTATTGGTTACTAACTCAGCTTGTTTGTTATTTGTATGCAATATGACTAATGTTTGTACAGTTCCGATCTTTTCAGCTATTCTTTTTGGTATTGTTTATACGCTGTATCATTTTCAGTTGTAAGATTGACATAACTAGTTCTACCTTTTCCTCTCATAGTTAATACTGGTATGTGCTCACTTTGACCTACTCAATCGATTGTCACACTAAATGGTCTGTTTCGGAATGGTCAGACGGGCCCTCTTTACGTTCTCACGTCTTCATTGTGCATTAAAGTGCAGCCACCCATACATATTCCATCTTTGATAAAGAGCGTTAGAGTCTATTTTGAGAAGTCTTCACTCGTCGTGCACAGTGGTACTCAGACCCTACTAAATATTTGTATCGAGAGACAATCGATCGTTCACTCATCTGCCGTATTCAGAAATGCGTCGTCAACCAGATCACAAAGCGAAAGTTGTCTTCATGGGAAGCTCAGGTACTGTATTGTATGCCCTCTCCCTGGAATGATCTTTGATCTTTTGAGGAGTGGGGAAAACGTCGATAATCCTGCGACATAATGGTAGAGAATTCACGACAGACGTCACTCCCACTCTAGGGGCCAATTTCGTCCATTCCACGATGTGAGTTGAGAGGATTATCGATGAGACGATATCGAACTCCTGATTACAGTATGTCCCAGACATCAAAACGAGTGGAATTGGAGATATGGGATACTGCTGGGAGCGAGAAGTTTGCGTGCATGGTCAGTGATAGGGAAGGGATGGAGAGAGGGACTGATCTGATCTTTGATCTCTCTCAGATGCCTATGTACCTACGTCGATCGAGTGGAGCATTCATTGTGTTTGATGTGGCCGATCGAGAGACTTTCGATGATGTTGCCAAGTGGTATGGAGGTGAGAATGACGATTAGAGAGGTAGAAGACGATGGATGAATCGAATTCAGAATTGGAACGAGCCTGCAACGTATCTGAACTGAGTGTTGTCTTGGTAGGAAATAAGATCGATCTGGAAGGGAAGAGGATTGTTAATGAGAACGAAGCAAGAGAGTTTGCAGAAGAAAAGTCGATGGTCAGTTTTGGTGTCGAATTATTTTTTGGACTAAATTCAATTTGCAGACATACGTGGAGACATCCGCACTTCAAGATAGAGGAATAGGAGAAATGATGAGATTGATGGCGAATCAATTGGTAGATCGATTCGAATTGAAGCATCTCTCATCCAAATCCAAAGCCGATGATGCTGTAGTTATGACTTCCCCAGATAACTTGAGAGAGAACCCCAGATGTAATTGCACTAATAACATATAAACTCATCTAATAACACCTCATGCACATGGATTGTTTTATTGTGATCACAGCCATTCCCCTCGTACATTTCAATTTGCCATTCACTTGTATATTCTTATCTTGTATTTCCCTTCAGTTTTCAACTGTAACTACTACATGTAAATATGCACTCAAGAGCTTTGTACTGCTAATGATTTCATAGCGATAAATGTTCTCAAGTTGAAAAAAATCTTCCAAATCAATACGAAGGCTTTAAAAGGAACGCATTGAAAAACATGGTGCATTTGCATACCGTATCGCGTGTGCGTGTGACACCAATCTGTTAAGTGTTATTTCCAGTGCGGGAGTTTTACGGTTCAGATGGTTTTCCTTTTTTTTTCGTATTTTTGTTCTTTGTTTAGTGTTTCTTAGCAATACAGCCCTTTCATTTACAGTTCAGCAATCAACAATTATCCGGATACTTTCTGCACTGTTTACCTATGACCACGGAGATGGGCAACACCAGCGACGGCAGATCGCTCGACGAAATGAGGCAAACACAAATGGTATGACCTTTCAATTCCGAATGGTTTCACTATGTTGACCTGTGTAGGACCGACTAGACGAGATGCAGAAGTTAGATGGGGACGTAATCGGTCTTAACGGCGCCTACATCGACATTCTCGAACGAATTACGAACAAACTAGACCTGTTGGCTACGCTCGCAGATGAAATTGGTGAGATGCGGTGTTTCAAACTATATTTGCTAATCTCACTCTCATAGAAACTGACACGCGATCACACCCAGAATCTATGGACGATGGTCTGAAAATGCGATTCGATCTGCTCACTCAAAGTGCTTTGGTGAGTTATTTCAAATCTTGAGAGCGTGCCTTGTTGTTAAGTACATTTTGTAGAATTTGTTTCGTATTGCAATGATTTCTCTTTAGATGAACCGATATATGTGCACAAAGGCTCTCTTCCAGAATGCAATCGGAGCAATCCAGGTCAGTTATCTCTCACTGTTCTTTTCCCTAGTCCCGACTGTTGTAGGCCATGGGTCAATTCGGCTGTACGTATATCGACAGTCGTCTAGTCGGTGCTCCCTTCGAACCTTCTACTTCTGAAGACACTGAGAATGTCCCGCAAGCACGGCGCAGTGATGTTTCGGGTGATACGGTGGGATACAGATTGATTGGACCTTCTGACCAATATTCTCTTTTCCAGTTAGCCTCAGACAGCGATGCAACGGTTGCTGCGAGAATGGATATGTCTGGTGGGTATTAACGTGTACTTCTTCTAGAAGCAGCTAGATTGTCCCCCCCCCTTTTTTCTCTAGATTCCATGACTTCCTCGGCGTACAACTATCACATTCTCGGTGTTTGATAATTTCACTCATTGTAGATTCGCATCTGTCAGTGATGGAGGAAGAGATAGAGACGACTATGGATGCATCTACCTCCATCCTTCCCGAACATGAAGTATCTCCTTTCCCCTTCAGTTCTTCCTCATTCGTATATTCCAGACATCCATATTGCTGTTCGAAGGGGAAGACATAGAGACCTATTTAGCCAGAGAACAGGAAGAAATTAGGTTAGAAGAAGAAAAGGTGCGTTCGATTTATTGTTTGTGGAAATTTTAAACCATTTGGTCATATTACTTAAGTCATAAGTCGTATTGAAGGAAATATGGCGAAGAAACTGTATATTTCTTAATAGGAAGTTGTTTTTTTAGATGGGAGCGTCATTGGATTCGATCGAAATTGGGCTTGCGGTGATTCCAAAGGTGAGACTCGTTGGTTTATCTGTCTATCTATTGGGTTGGTCCATAAGTTTTGCACGATTTGATCACTTTGATATTCTGATCCCAAAGACCATCAGTATTCAAGTAACAAAAGCCTACTAATTCACACCTATTGAGGCCTTGGATACCCTCTCTAGCGCACGTTCCCATTCCTCTGGTTGATCATTTCTACGGGTTTAGTAGGGCTCGAAAGTGGAAGTGTCACAGC
>LS520397.1:83810-107763 GCA_900490845.1 Pristionchus japonicus
ATACATTAAAACACGTACCAGCAGCGGGGGCAGCTCCAGCAGCAGGGGCTGCAGCGGCGGGAGCAGATCCTCCGGAAGGAACGGAAGAGAGCTTCTTCTTTCCTTCGCTGATCAGATCAGCGACAGTCTTTCCCTTGAGGGCCTCAACGACCTTGTTGGCCTCCTCCATGTCAACATCCTGTCCGACGGACTCTTCAATTGACAACAATTTCATATTGCAAGACTAGTGAATTACGACTGTAGGCACTACATAGCGCGAGCATCGCGCACAACGAGTTCACTAGAACGAATACAAAACATATCCCTTTTTGGCACTTTACTCGAGTGAAATAGTCAATAAAGACGCACTCACCGATGATCTTGAGGATGTCCTGAGCGGACGGGGATGCGTTGCCTCCGAGGTTAGCGAGGAGATAAGCTCCGAGGTACTTCATTATCTCAAGTTCTAGAAAATGTTAATTGTTATCGAAAACAAGGCCGAAAAACGCGTGAAACAGGTCAAAACGCTCAAAATCGCGAAAAAAGGAAAAGTCCTTTTAGAAAACCGGCTCGCATCCTAAGGGTACGGTAGCCTGATTTTCTGGGTTTTCCGTGTAGGACTTTTTCAACTCAAAGTTTTTAGCGAATTATGCAAATTACGTTTTTCAAGCCTATATTAAATTTTTTCGTCAAATATGCATCTGAAAAGTACTGCCATCATCATCACTCACCCTTAAAATCAGTTAAGAGTACAGTTTGCAATATTTATGGTTATTTTTTCCGATGTTATTTTTCATTACAGGAAAATACCTAAACTCGATCTGAATATTTATCAATGGCTGAAATAATATTTGGAACGCCTATCACGGCTCGGAAATGTTGGTCCCCGCGCAGCCCTCGGCATTACTCTCTCTCGGCGAGATCAATCGGGACCGCGGCGCTCTCTCCCGTGCGTTGCGGTCGCGTTGCGTTTAGCGCTGCGTAGTACATGGACGATCGTTCTGAAGCTGTACGGGAGACCGTAAACGAGTTAGACGACGTCCCGATCTGGGACATCTCAAGCTCTAAGTATGAGCTTCAATACTCTCTGATTAGCCCTTTGTTGTACAATTAGGTTCGGTTCAAATTGTCCTGGAACGAAAGCTTGTTCCTAGACGCTACCTTCTTTTAGCACATATTCCCCTTGTTTCAAGTGATTTCCTCGTTGCTAATACTATTTTGGCTGTTTTCAAGTTCTACGTTTCAAATCAAGTAAACTACTTGAGAAACTCTTCATGCAAATATTTCTGTGTGATCACAAATCTCACTCTCACAAATTACTCTTCCTCACTGTCTTTCTTTAGAACACATTTTTCATATACATTCTTCAACATTACTATTCACTTCAATAGTCAATATTGAGAACTCTTCAAACAAAAAACCGGAAAATATCGCAGAAACACCTATTTTTATTTGGATCATTATTCTAAATTATTCTAAGAATGAGTGTACTGGATAGTTTAATGTACCACACAGTACATTCTATCAATTCAAACAGTGGGTAGAACATTTGAGTGTGAGTTGCCATTTGTTGTTTCCGCTCTGTGGGCATGCTTCCTGTTTTGATTGTCGCTTGTTGATCACGCTATTCACTCAAATCGATTCCCCTTTTCGGCCGGTATTCTCATTATCATGATTATTAATATGTGGGATCACAAGTGAATAATGTTAATTCTGTTCCATTCAAGGAGTCGTAGTGGCGTCTATTCTGGCGTCCTCTCCTCGTTGTGCTCTGTTCCCTTTGAGTGCCAATAAGAATCTCTCGATTATTGGAGGGGGAGCAAATCATTTGCTCTTTCTCCAATATTCAACTCACAATCTTGTTCGGTAATACTGACGATCCCTACGCCAACATCCCTGCCAAAATAGAGGTGATTATCAACAATAATTTGATCGTTTCGTTAAAAGCATTTATAAGAAGAATCGCATGACAAAATTGAAGTACTATTCTATGTTAGAGATAGTACTGAGTCTATGAGTTTGTTATGCCATATTATTTAAAGGAAAATATAATTGACAAGCAATGATCATATATCCTCTAATAAATTATGTTTGTAGGTGGAAGGAGGTGGAATGCGGAGTGCCATAGAGGCATCGGGGGATCAATCGATTCCACCCTCAACCTCATCTCTCCGATGGTCTTCACCACCCCTTCCATCCTCTCTTCTTCTTCCTCCTCCTCCTCCTCCACCTCCTGTCCTTGCTTCTCCTACCAAACCTCCTTCTCCGAAAGGAACTCAAGAAATGGAGGAAACACCACAGAAGCCGAAAGAAGAAGGAGAGGTTCCTAGTGGAATGGAACCAGGTATCTCTTCATCTTATCTTATTGACTTGCCCATTGAACTTGCAGTAAAGTGAATATAATTGTATTCTCTGCAGGTCCATCTTCAACGAGTCCAACTGAAACAGCTCCCAAATCACCACCTCGGGAAGGTGAATCAAATTTACCATTTTGTTTCATCTCTTTTGAATTGTCAATTCCTAGAATTTTGCTCTTCTCCACCAAAAATCTCTTTATAAAATAAATATCCATTTATTCAGAAAACACGGCTGATACAGCGGAAAGTGCATCGGAAACACCGAATGAATCGTTCAATGGTACTTTTTTTTTAAAATATTAAAATAATGTAGTGTTATATTAAAACCGATTTCCACAGCTTAAATTGTAGCAAATATATTTTCAGAAGGTGATGAATCCCAGCCATCCACTTCACGAGCTCACTCCGATTTCGTTGAAAGTGAGTATTTATTCATTGATCAAAAGTATTCCAAAGTTGCATTTTCTGATCTGATAATTTTACCTAAAATTATTTAGATCCGATTCCGATGAAGTTGCTGAAACCGAAATTGGAACCATTGGATGAAGAATCGAGTAGGGATGGATTCACCCCAGTCGATACGCTTACCCATATCAAGACAGAAGCTGGATTGGGTATGTCGTTCATTTCGTTTTTGATCAGGACAAGCGACGCCTCGCGAAAAGATATATGTACCATTTTATTTACTATTGTAAATTCCAGGTCGCTTTTCCGAAATGCGAAGTGAGGACTCGCGAAGTGAAGTGAGCAATGTGGAGACTAAACGATATCGGTAAATTTCAACCTCTTTTTGAAATTTTGTCGTTGTTTCATTTCGAATTTTCAGGAAAATTAAACCATTTTATAATACGATATTTTAGGGTCTCATTCAAAGTGAATGCCAAAGCTGCTGCTCGACTGAAAAGGATCCTCAATTCTCAGCCCATGGCATTGAAAAGGATAGGTATGTCTTTATCAGAGTTTTGAAGAAAATTATTTTTCTTATATTATTTTGCCAAAATAATGAAGAAAATAAAAATATATGAAGATAATGAAGAAGAAATCAATAATGAAAACAGCAAAGTGATGGCTAATGAGAGATCATTCGAACGAATTGAAACCATTCAAACAAATTCCAGCATTCTTGCACTCTTCAACTGTTTACCCATATTCTTGAGGTATCGCGGGAGTTCAAGTGGATGCTGGAATGATATCTGTAGCAGCTAAAGCGAAGGAAAGAGCAGCAGAGGAGGCTACGAGACGACAAGATCCATCCCATCCTCGATCAACTCCCACTCCATCCATTCCTTCTCAGATGAGAGGAGCACCCGATCGAAATGGGTCAGTACCACTTATCACTTCAACCTATTTTGTATGCAAGTTCACCAGATCATGAAAGCATCTTATTGATTTCAGTGATGCCTCATCAATGATGGTGGCTAATGGACCACAGTCCGGGTATCCTTCCCATCCTCCTCAATCTGCTCCTCCCCATGGTCATCCGGGAATGCATCCAGGACATATGGCACCTCCTCCTGGGCATATACAACATCCTCAGGTATTTTTTCGTTTCGTTTATTTTGTTATTGCATCACCATATCATCGCTCCAGAATTTTCAAAGACAACTGATTTAGATGGGAGACGGGCCGTCAGGATCGGGTGGAACTGCAATGGTTACCATGCCTCCCTCTGCCCTTCCTCCCCATATGCAACAGCAACGGCAACCACAACCTCCTCCGACTAACTCGCCCGTTCTAGTCAATCTATTGAAGTCAGTCATTCTCGAGTCATTTCTGAAAGATAATATTGAGCGAATAGAGGTGTAAAACATTTCTATAAAGTAACTAATTTGCCAATCTTCAGCTCTCAACCTCCTCAACCGGTGGGAGTTCGTCCCTTCTCTCCCTTCACTTCTGGATTCAATGGGGGACCACCGGGTGGAGGGACGGGAGGTCCGCCTCCTCCTCCTCAGTCTCAAGCGGGACAGCAAATGGATCCTAATATGGCTGCATTCCATCAACATCAGGTATGTTCCTTCATAGAAAAATCTTCAAATAAATATACTAAGTTTCAAAGTTTATTCGATCAATTCCATTTTAGATGCAAGAGCGACAAAGGATGATTATGCAGCAGCAGCAGCAGCAGCAACAACAACAGCAGCAACAGCAGCAAATGCAGCAGCAAGGAGTGTCCACACCAACAACTCCCGGTTCTGGACCCGGCCCTAGTGGATTCGGATACACTCCTCAACGACCGGTCAGTTATATCATGAAGATTGCGATTTTTTGGAAGCATTGACCATTAGACATTCTTACACCATTGTTTAATGGCGCAAAAATAGAACATTTTGCTATAAAGGTTCCGATAATGTTGCATCGAATTTTTGTCGATTATCAGTATTTTTTCGCAGATGTATCCCGGCCAACAGCCTGGAATGTTCCCTCCTGGACCTCCGAATGCCCAACAGAGAGTTCCATTCCCTGGACAACCGATCTACAGTCCAATGCAACAGATCAAACAGGTCAGTAATCTTAACAGTAGATAGTTGTTCTGATATGTTGAATTTTTTCAAACAATTTTCTGAGCGTCTATTTAAACGACTGTATTTCCAGGAACCGGGAACTGTTGGATACGGAGTTATGCCCCAGATCAAGCAAGTGAGTATAGTTATTTATTCCTGTAGTTACATTTTTCTTATCTTGAGCAACATTATCTATCGGAATTATTTTCAATTAGTAGAAACAGTTCATCACTGATCAAACCAAAGCATTCAATTGCAGGAGCCAGTGGAAGCCACTCCCCCGCCTGCAAAGAAGAGGAAGAAACCGACGAAGAAACAGCAGAAGGAGGAGGCGGCTGCTGCCGCTGCTGCTGCACAGGCTCAGAATGGTTCGTTGCCATGGATTTACAGTGATAATAAATCTGATGACACTTTTGCCTACTTTTCACGATCAGAATTCCGAAATGAGATTTCTAAGCGAAACTTTCAATTTCCAGCTCAACCGGGTCAATTCTTCCCCGATGGAAGGATGATGCATCCTCAACAAATGGTAGGTCGAATACAAAATTTTATCCATGATTCGCAGTTGATCATTGTATCTAACTCATTTGTATTTCGTTTACTGATTGATCTATTGATTCAGCCGGGTGGCTTCCCTGGTGGAGCTCCTCCCCATCCTCAATATCCACCGGGAGGTCCTCCTCCTCCTGGAATGTCTGCTCAGTTCTATCAACAACAACAGAATCAGCAGCAAATTGCATGGCAACAACAGGTTAATTTATATTTTAAAAATAATTTAAAATTCATTGTCAATTCAGATGCACCATCAACGGATGATGCAGGTGCAGCAGCAACAACAACAGATGGGAATGGGACCGGAATATCCAGCTGGTACCCATACTATTCCTCCTGGTCCCTCATCTGCTCCATGGCAGAATCCCCACCAACGACCACCTCCTGTCCCTTATCCAGCTGGGCAGAATGGTGAGATACTGCCTAGATAACGAATTATCTAGTGATGAGACTTCGGACTTCGGATGAAACATCGTTCTTTCAGATGCATCAGCAGTAGGAGGAGGAGTGAGTGGAGTGACTGGAACGGGAGATATGGGAAGCCATTCTGAGAGCAATTCTCCCGTTACTCCCTACAGTGGACAGGCCAATATGATGCAGGTAAGCATTTCCTAAACATATTTGCTCGAACTCTCAGTATTTAGTGAACGAATTTATTCTAACGACTTCATTTCAGCAGCAACAGCAGCCTGGTCATCCATCTCCAATGTATGGTCGAGATTCTGGAGGAGGAACTCCCACTCTCTTCCCCTATCCCTCAACCTCTCATGGAGGGCCCGGCCCATCAGTTCAATCCGGAATGAATTCTACTCCTCTCACACCTGGAACAACCCCTCAAACACCTGGGGGACAGCATGGACAGTCGACTATCCCCAATGATCATCATGATTTCGATGATAAGCTATTGGGCGGAGCTGGCACTCTTGGTGAGTGAAGAATACGATTACTGGGTTATTTAGGGATCTTTCCCCATGAGATTTGACAATCATTAATACCTGAGTGATTTTTAGTTTATCAATCTCTGGGGAAATTATTGTTCATGTGATGATTGCAGACGATCTTACTCTGGGAGATCTGGATGATATCGTTCCAATGGGAGATCTTATGATGGGAGGAGGAACAGGAGGAGGAGAGAGAGGAGGAAGTGGAGAAGCAGGAGGAAATGCATCTGGAGAGGGACCAGTGAAGGATGAAGTTGAAGAGGAGAATGGAGGAGGAGGAGGAGGAGGAGGAGGAGGTTCCACACCCTCAGCCCCCATGAAGAGGAATGGAAGACATGGTTAGTACATGAAGAGAGATCAAGGGATCTCGAATAAATCGAGTAAAATTGATTTTCTTGCAGATCTGGATATGTCGATCAACTCAGTGGTGGATATGGTTGCCAAAGGAGGAGGAGAACTATCATCCCCTACTCCTCCCTCCACAGCCACTCCTACTGCAGGAGGGAATGGAGCTAGTGCCTTCCCTGTTACTACTCCCACTCCCAATGCATCCAGTACTGCTCCCCCTACTCCAACCATTCAGGTATTCAATACATACTCTTATTGGGTTCATAAAACATTCCGTATAAAAATACTGAAGCTCTCCTTCGAACAAGACTAACAGTATCTCTCTGCAGACTCCTCCAACTCCTGTTGTCCGAAGGAAGCAATCTGTCCAGCAGTTGAATGCCCAGCAGAGATTGCAACAACAGTTGCAACAGCAGCAGCAGCAGCAGCAACAACAACAACAACAACAGCTGCAACAACAACAACTGCAACAACAACAACAACATCAGCTGCAACAACAACAACAACAACAGCAGCAGCAGCAGCAACAACCACCGCAGCAAATGATGATGGGCGGAGGAGTTGGACAATACGGAGTACCTGGTACGCATTTCGGTGAGTTCGATAGCATTACTGATTTTATTATGAAGATTAGATATACAAAAATAAAATTTAGCGGAAGAAGGATGACAATTGACAATAGGAAAATTGAGAAATTATGAGAATGTTTTCTTTGCAGGTATGGGAGGAGGAGTGGCCCCTCAAGGAGGAATGCCTCTTATGCAATCCCATCCTCATCAAATGAGTCAAGGACCTCCCCATGGTCATCACCTTCCTCATCAACAACCTCCTCCTTCTTCTATTCAATCTGGTCATCCAATGGAACATCATGGAAGATCAATTCCTTCTTCTTATCATCATCAATCTCGAGGAGGAGGAAGAGTTGGAGGAATCATTGAGAATGGAAGAGCGAATGGCCACCATGAGGTCATTATCCATTCCATTCTTTGAGTTGGACTCAGTCTTTTCTTGCAAATCATGGAAGTAATCCTTCAGATGCCGAATGGGATTCCATCCCGCGAAGAGAGTGGAACGAGTGGGAATGCAGATGAGCAGCAAATCCAAGATATTCTCAATAAGGTCAGAGCATCGTCAATTCAAGAACAACGAGCGAAGGAACACAGAACTGGAGGTATGTCTGAATAAGGATTGTCAGGGAGAATAGGTGTATTCGTATTACAATAATGAGTGTGGATAGAATGTAGGAAAAAGTTCTAATATGTAAAAACAATTGAAAAATTAGCCAAATTAGCCCTCAAATTTAATGGCAAAAATTCACACTTAATCTTCATGAAAAAAAGAGTATCAAGTAATTTACTTTACGTGGGCACGAGCTAAGTGATGTCGCGAATAGTCAAATAATATAATGGTTATCAGGAAGAGGACGTGGAGGGGGAACTGGTTCGAAGAGAGGAAGAAGGAAGGAAATTGCTAAGGAGAGAAGTCCAAAGGAGGAAGAAGATGCTTGTGGAATCGGAATTGATGGATGTAAGTCTCCTTTCTTTGAATCTTATTCTAGTTCCTTCCTATATTATCACAGCCCTGATCTCTTATTCTTTTTTTGTGATTTCTATCTCGCTTTAAATAGAAAGAGCATCTTGAAGAATTATAGATACAGTCAAAATCTATTCTACTGTCATTTGTGATGAGAATTGCTTGGTAACAGATGATGAGAGTGATGTTCAGTTTCGTCGACGATGACAGCAGAACAGGCAGCGAGAGCGAGACTCAAGGTTGGACAGGGAGGAGCTATGCCCAACTACTCTCACAACTACGTTCCATTCCAACAAATACGACCACAGCCTCCATCTGTACAGGTCCGTTCAATAGTACATTCATCTCACTTCTTTCAATTGACAAATGACATGAAACGAAAAGAGTAATTTCAGCACAAACCAACGTGAGTTTCTCCTGCGTCTCGATGGATTCCACCCTATCCATCGATTCTTTTGATAGTTCATCCATTTTTCTGCCTTCTCTCCGATTTCTCCGAGTAATAGCTGATGCAAATGAATGTAGAAGTAAATATAATCTATTTACTCTATCGGGTTACCGTTTTTTTCCATTTTTTTTCTTTTTTATGCTTTCTTTCTGTAGACACTAATGACCACCTTCACTTTATTTATATTAATACGTAGTTTCAATACCGAATCAGTTTACCTCTTCTTCCTTTCAATTCTCGTCCATATTTCTACCGGTGATCATTCGTATTCAGCTACTCTATCCATTTCTGTTCAGCTTCATAATTCATTTAGACTGCTCTTTCCCTTACTGAATCACCCCTTCCTCGTCACTATTCGTATTTCGATGCCATACAATACCGACAGAGAAGTTAAATTGCATAGACACACTGTGATATCTCTCCTATCATTTACTGTCTTCATTCTGTTCTCATTTACATGCCCTCTCGTCAATCAATAATCCCTATCAAGGTCTCGTGTGATACAGTACCCCCGTCCCGCATTTGTTTGTACATTTTGTGTTCCCCCACACTCTTTATTGAACTGCTTGATTTCTTGTATTGTCGACTGTATCTGTTATTGATTGATTTGCTCAAAATTCATCTCTCGAGTATCGTATCCTTCCAATCCTATCCAGCTACCCCATCAAATATTGATTGTCTGCTCTCTTTCCCTATGGTGCTTCTCCTTCCCCTCCCATCTTCGTTCTCACTAGGCAGCTCTTCTTTCTATTCACAGTGTCACCCTCTCACTCAATCAATAATTGCATTCTGTCGATACCCATTGCCTACCGTAATCCATCTGGCCGATCCCCCTGAGAGATGAATTGTGATATATTATAGAGTGATTTCACCCAGTGAGTAGTGTAACTATCTGACCTCTCCTTCATCCTATCATCAAATTCTCATTCGTTGCTCCATTCTTAATTCAGAGTATACATAAAGTCTATTATATCTGTTTGTTGTGATGAACGAGATGCATTTATATCACATTAATACATTGGAATGAGCGGGGAATAGAATCCGTGGAACGAAGGGAAGGGATATTAGATGAAGTACCTCGTAGAATCATGAGAAGCTATAGTGCTACTGTACAGACAAATTGAGCGAGAAGGAGTCAGATCAGATACGTGCTTGTTCCTGCAACGAATCTCCGATTACGGCAGAATAGACTAGTCTCACGTAGGGAGGAAGAGGCCTCTCTGCTCTCTTGTGTATCAACCCTCCATCGTGAACGAAACTTCGTAGTTCATAATCATCATTAATCTGAGAGGGATGGAGATGGAAAGAGATGGGAGGAGAGACTTACTCTGTGAGTGATCTCTCTGATTCCATGGCATTCATCAATCCCGAAGTAATCGACAACAGAGGAAGTCTCGTCGAATAGAGAATCAGGATGAGTGAGGGCCGATCCATCGTTGAGGACACAATTGAATGTTGATTCCTGTGATGAGAAGAGATGAGAGGGATAAAGAAAGGGGAATCTCACTTCATAGTAGTATGCAATACTCATGCACTTGAAGGGAAGATTCACGTTGACATCGATGCATCTGAGGAGTGTTCCCTTATCCGTCTCCTTCCTCTCCCCCCTCCCTACCTCTCAATACACTCGAGTGCACTTCCAACAGAGATCGAGTCTCTGAGTAGACCAGTCAGCACTTTCTGTCTCTTCCTCTCTACGGTCCCACCAGAACAACGGGAAGTGATCGATGCTGGAGGAGAGATTGAGGAGGGATGGAGAGCAGAGTACTCACTTTTAGTGCAGATCTTTTCGTAGAAGTTAGTAGAAGAATGAATGGAGAGACTTCCATCCCTGGAATGGAACCATTCATAGAATATATTTTCTTCAAAAGTGCTCACTTGGGTGCATCACTGGACAGAGTGCATGCTTCATTGTATGAATCGTATTGGGCAGATACACAATCGAAGATATCGTAGTATCCAGCCTGCAATGGTTCCCTCCCTTCACTTCTCCCCTCTCCCTCCTCCTACCAGATTGGAGATACAGGAGAAGATGCAGTCATCTTCGTTGATGTTGAGAACCTGATGAGAATTCGATTAATCGATCGATTGAGTGCCTCCTACCGTATCCAGATTGTTGCCTCCATCGTCCCTGATTCCTCGAGATCGAATGAATAACATCTCTTCTCCTTGGGGACAACGAGCTGAAGAATACGGCATGAGATAAACAGATATTGATTGACGACAACCTCTAGTAGCCATGGTTAGATTGAATGTAGCCCTCTTTGCATTGACTACAACCATTGGATCGATGGGAGTGGTAGTTGTGTGTCTGGATTCAATGGATTACAGCTATTCTTCGATCGAAATGACTAACTGAATCCTCTTCTTAGCCTGGGATCTTCTGATGTTCTTCCTTCGTTGTTGCTTGAATCTCACGGAATGTGCTAAATTTGTCCCTTGCATCATCTCTACGCAATCTATCTCTCACCGGACATGCATTTGTCGATTTCAGTCACTTTCGGTTCGTAGTACATGTATCTGCAAAGATCAAAAATCAGAGAACAAGTAGACTTTTCTCACCCGAGAAGTTGCACTAGATTTGCAGTTCCCGTTCCATTTCGAATGTTGTAGATATCACAGATGGAGAGAGTAGAAGCGAATGAGACAGAGAGACATCCCTTCACACTGAGAAGGAAGTGATAGAGAGAGCCGAGAGATCAAAGATCACCGCGAGCAGAATCGAAGACATTCCATTGACGTCAATCCTATCCTTCTTTCCATTGGAGATGCATCTATCAGATAACAATTCTTCTTCTCTTCGAAGCAATTCTTGATGACATATCGTTCCTGAGATATCAAAGATCAATAATCATTATCATCGTCTTTTCTTACCGGATCAGACGCATTTCTCCGTTGAGAGACGTCGTCGACCTAGAGATAGAGTAAGTGAAAGATCAAAGATCAAAGATGCACCTGCTCATAGAGAGAAGTTGTTTGAGTTCGTCGAGAAGTATCGCTATTCAGAGGAATTAGAAGCTGAATGAAGAAATTGTTAGGTAATCAAATGAGATTCTCTTCAATACCGCATCGAGACTCTCTACTTCTCCCTTCGAAATAGGATGATTCCCTTCGATTTCATTCTCATCGCAACATTTGGAAGGACGATCAAATTGTGATCCATCGAAGGTCTCAATCTGAATGTGAGAGTGATCTTTGATCTCTTCCTGTCCTTTCTCATTTACCTCCAATCTACTCGATTCATCAATATTTGTGATCACTCTTTCATCTGGATCTGCGAATTCTCCAATGTATTTGTAGTGAGGTTGATGATCTGTCGATTATCGATTATTGCTGTACGACTGATGGGCATACCGTATACATCATTCCACGTGGGAGTCTCATTCGATTGTTCTCGTCCCTTCCATCTACTGTAACATACAGTTGATAACGTCATTCTCTTCCCTTCCATACCTTGGGAAGACATCTCCTTCTAATTCCTTCCTTTCGTCAGTCTTTGGATTTGATTCGAGTAGATCATGAATGATTGCACCAGGATTCATCATTAGATCAGCTCCATGGAGAGCTGGATTCGCCAGATCCACTGTGACCTTCAAAGAATATCGATTAGGGGAATGACTCAATGGAATATGGTACCTTCTGCCCTCCAATCATGGAAACTCTCTGTTCAATCATTCGATCTCCTCTTGATACCATCCTTGCTTGAGACAGAGGAGCTGAAATGGATCTCCCCTTCTCTCTCCCTCCGCTCCTCCTCTACCATTTGACTTTGCCGAAGAAGTTCGTCCGAATTTCTTGTGCAGTCTCCGTTTCTCTTTCCTATTCGCTGGATTCCAATTCATTTGTTCTCTCAGTTTCTTCGTTCGAACCACTTCCATCTCCATTGCGAACCTGAAAAGGACTAATGAATGAGTCTGAATCAGTTTCTCTTCCTCACATAGGATCTTTCTCCATCACTTGTGGTTTCTTGCCACTACTTCTTCCCCAAGACTTCGATACTCCATTCACTATCTGATTAGGAGCTCCTTTTGTTCGAGACTTCTTTACATACTCCTGCAAATAGTTATTTCTAGATCGTTCAAAAAGGTCATCTTACCTTCTCGTTATTGAGTTGTCTCAGTTCTCTCTCGAGGTCTAATCGCAATTGAGTGTCGTCTTCCAAATCGAAGTTCGTTGCTGTTTGTGAGTTCTAAGAGAAAATGATTCAAAGAACAGAACTCTTCAACGAACGTACAAGTGAAAGGGAATAATTTTCGGTATTGATCTTCTTGGTTCTTTTCTTCTTCTTCTTTTTCTTCTCCCCTCTCTTCATTCCTCCAGAGTGATACTTCTCCACTCTTCGAGGTAGGAACTTAGGAGTAGTGGGAGTTGTGGAGGGGAGAGGACTCCAATTCATGTTCAATCCTTCGAATGGAGTGCCTTCAGGCGAATTGAATAGCACCAATTCCTCCCTGCAAATGAGAGTGCTCTCTGACTGCTCGCTCCCATAAGATCTCGTGGTGTAGTGGTTATCACATCTGTCTAACACACAGAAGGCCGGCGGTTCGAGCCCGCCCGAGATCAAAATTTTGCACATTCTTAGTCGAACCTTCCCAATCCCTTTTGAAGCTGTTCGAGACTAGGAGGATCTACTGATGGCTCAGTAGTTCCGAAATAGCTGTCACGAAAGGAAGATACGGCTGGTCGAGTGGAACTGAAAGGGAGTCTCTGTCTGAACTTTCCATTTCGAATCTCACTCTCGTTGGATTGGGGAAGGAGTGAAAGAGAAAGTGGAAGGATGCAAGGAAGTCTCAGCACTCCATAATGAGTCCGTGTTCTTAGAATATCGAGGAGGAGCTGTGGGAATCTGAGAGACATAATGGAATGGGAGGGAATTAGGGGAAGTTATACTTCAAAAGTGGTTGCATCTCCAATGAATGGAAATTCTTCTCCGCTCTCAAAGGCATTCTCCACAATAGCATTACTATTCACGAACTCTTTAGGAGGAATCGATAGAGTTGCCTCTCCCTCCACCTACGAGTACATCAATGTACCCAATGATAGATGTACAATGGATTACCCTGCTTGAGATGGCCTCCCTTTGAATGCCGATCGACTCTGGTATTCGGTAGTAAGGAGGGCGCGGAGTTGAAGGATCAGTGAATTCGAGAGGAATCGAGGTTGTGGGGGCATGAGTTGATATTGATGGCCGATCGATAATTCGAGATTTAGTAGTTGTAGCCACCGTATCGAAGGCACTCTCTCCGATCTGTGTGAGATCTCGCATCAGTGCTTCAGTCACCTACAAAATTTTGAATTTTTAGAAAATTCATTCTTCAACCTCGAATGGATTCGACTCCGTAGTCGTTGCGAATTCATTGAATTCGTTCCTGAAAAGAATCAATCAATCGATATCATCGTTCTACCGTACTCACAATGGTATTCTCCCAGCTGGATTGGTCTTATCAGAGAGAGCTCTTCCAGTTGGCATTCTACGACGGGGCTGCGATGGAAGATGTTTACTCTCAATCCATCGAATGGCCACAAAAAGAAGTCGGAGGGTTAGAGAGGTGAAAGGATTCTTTCTCGTTCTCAATTCAACAACTCAAAAAAAGTTCAAGTGGACGAATGGAGAAGGATTGAGCAACCGAGATTGCATCACAAATGAATGGAGGAGAGGGGAGTGGAGGAGTACAATTAGAGATAGATAGGGTGAAATATCAATACATGTAATAAACCAAATTAACTCACAGTAGACATCGCGATCTCTGCCATTTTCTCTTCATCAGGCATGTCTGTTTGAGCGAAGAATGTTCGGTTCACCTGATGATTTTTTATATGTTGAAGCTTAGAGCATATTCATAGTCGACAAATAAAATAAGCTTACTTCAATATACATGTGATGGAAGTTATCATCTTCTGCCTTCGGAAGCTGAAATACAATGATTAATCTTCCCTTACCTTCCCCTCATCACAAACCTCTTCCTTCTTCTCTGCTTCTTCAAGTTCAACTTCAAGATCACTAAATGGGTATTCTTCAATGAAGAGTCACACTGTGAAACAAACCTGATTACTTGATTCTCCGTCCCAAACATGGCTAATTTCCGTAGATTCGGATTCTTTTCCATCCAATCTTTGAGTGCAATTCGAGGAATCGAAGTTGTTGTTCGATCTAATCGAGTATCTTCTGAATTTTAGTGTTGAACTCGAATCAAAACGAAAATTCTTACGATCATTTGTGTCTTCCAATTTGAATGGAGCAAATCGACGACCTACGAACGAATATGATTGTAGAACGAACAAACGATGTTGACATACCAGAATTCATGCTGATATCCTTGAAATCCCGTAGCTCCATATCAGAATCAATGGCTAACAATCGATCAATAAAGAGAAAATACAGTAGCCAGATGCCCCTCCACATTACGGTATCGATGGATTGAGGCCAGTTATCGATTGGTGACAAGAGAGCTATCGCATGTGGTGTACGGTCGAGACTAGAAAGGGAAGGGTTCTGAATATAATGATTGGCGAGAATGTATTGAGAGGGTTCATTGTGGGTGGGATGAGAGGGCGAGATTGGAAAGGAGAAGGCAAAAAAGGGAAGAAGGAGAGGGGAGGGATGAGGAGGAATGTCCGGGAGAAGGAGAGAAGCTGGAAGAGAGACTGAGGAAAGACAGATAAGTCAGCCACTTTGGATGATCGGAGATTAGCCATTCAAAGAGACATCCGAAACTATGAGAAGAGGAAGAAGACTCGTGAATAGGGGAAATGAGAACGGATAAAGTTTAGTGCAAGAGTTTGCTGATCGAAAGTGAAGGAGAAGGAGAGGAAGAGAAGAAGAGGGAACGGATGACCCCATCCAGAGAAGATTCAATAATCGATTATGATGAGAACACTTGAGCGCGCTTCCATTGGGAAGAAAGTGAAATGAAAGGCGAGACTTCCCAGGAACGGCCTGAGGGAAGGTTGTGTCCACAAAACATTGATGAACGAATCAGACATCGAGGAAACACAAGACTGTATCTCCCATTGAGGGAGGAAAATGGGCGGAATAGGAGGAAGAAGTAGCATATCCACTTGACAAACCAACGAGAATGTGAGAATAATTGTGTTGAATAGTCTACCAATTGAGAGAGATCAAAGAAGGGAAGAGAGGAGAGGCCAGTCCTTCTCTCTCTGATCGGTTACTACTCAATGGGAATCAGTCCCTTCCATGGATGAATGAGGGAGGGAACGAATCGTTCCGACTATTCGGCCTGTCTCTTCCATGACAACACCATTGGCATAATACAAAGGAAGAACTCTTTCTCTAGATACAAATCAGAGATGATCACTTCCTCCACTGAGGAATGAAGAAGCAGAGCAAAAAAGTGCGAAGTAGCGGTCTCTACTCCCCTCTCTCTCGCAGTCGAATGAAAGGTAGTGTGGGTATTATAATTACTAAGGATGAGATGCAATAGTAGCCAATTGTAAGGAGAGAGAGAGATCCATTCCTCCCTCTAGTTAGCTTCTCGTCTATTGAATACTCAGGTATTCGAGAGAAGGGAAAGGGTTATGGAATAGGCAGACCAACTGAGACCATTCCAGTTACTCTTCCCATCTCCATCTATGCATTGACCAAGTCGTCCCCATGACATAATATAGGAACAAGACTAGAAATCAAACAGGGTTGTGGATGGATACTGATGATTCACCGGAGAAAGTATTGAAGATTCACGGAGAAAGTATGCCCGAATAATTTCGCATGGAAAGTTCGGGATCTATCGATAGTAAAAGTAGAACTCTCGCTGGGGAGAAAGGAGGTCTAGTGAAGTTAAGAGGAGAATTATTAGAAGGATCACTTGATCTCCATTTGGAGTAGACCAATGCAACGGGGGGAGATAGGGGGAGGGAGGGGAGAGGGAGGGGGACGGGGAGGGGGAGGACTGAATGAAGGGGAAGATTAGCCCAGATTCAGTTACAATAGACACTACTAAGTACATGAAGCAGCTTGAGAAATCTCCCTTTTTTCGAGTCTCCGATTCGAATGGAGAAGAGATAGACTGTCGGACTGTATTAGAGAGAAGGATCGAGACTCGAAACGAAGAGTGGAGGAGGGGAAATGAAAAGTTGACTGGATTGAGTATCTATCGGCAGATCGAGATGATTTTCACTTCATCTTCAATGTTGTTTAGAATTTTAGAATTTCGGAAGCATATCGAAACGCAGTTTCACTGAATGGGAACTGTCTTTTTTGTTCTTCTCTCTCCTCATTGTCAGTCTAATTAGTAAATCTCAATCATCCTCATATCCGATGCATGCCCTTCTCTCCCCCCCCCCCCCTCTCTCTGGTCACTCCATCTCTCCCTCCCTCTCCCTCTTCCCTCTCTCCTTCTGCCATCTTACACCCCCATCGTGCACAATCGATGTAGTGGACAAGAGACCCTTCCTCTTCCCTTCCATTCTTCCCCCAGTATCCTTCCACCCATTACCCCTGGTTACCCATAAGAGACGTGGTCTAACTCCTACTATCTTTCAGTCCAATCCTGCCTTCTTTACCTTCTTCTCTTCCCTTTTTTCAAGATGGGTCCGTCAGATTTCACTTCCTTCCTATTCAAATTAACATCTTGGCTGGGAATTGTGTGGCTATCAACGACGATTGTTCGATTTATGTAAGTCTCCTTCCCTCCGTTCTCAATCTAATCATCATCTCTTTCAGTCTCCTCTCGGACAGTAACAAACGAGTGTACAATCACACTCCCGGTCCATGCAGAATTCTCCAAGGAATTGGTAAGTGAAGCACCTATTCTTTATTTATTGTTGTTTTTTCACAACCTTTTGAAAAGAATCTGCATCATTATTTTTTTTTCAGAGAATGGTTCGGCAGGAATAGAGTACGTTCCCGAATTGCGACTTGCTTTCATCACGAATGGATTGGGAGGAACAGAAGGTGGAATCGGTTGGTGATCCTATCATAGTCTGACATTGATTCACTACCCTCAGGTCGTATTCTAACGTACGAATTCCCGGAACCGAAAGCAGAACAAGATCGATCAGCGAAAATTCATGAAGCGATTCCACTCAAGATACAGAAATCTGATTCATTCCGTCAGGTATAGCACACTATCATCACTCTTAACTTCTTAACTATCGCTTCCTTCACAGGATAAATTCTCCCCAATGGGATTATCTGCATTCACGAGTAAGGGAAGAGTCTCTCTCTACGTTGTCAATACTCATCCTGAGAGGAAATGTGTCGAGGTTTGATTGCATTGATTACGAAGTGATGATTTAACCCATCAGGCATTCACTTTCGTCAAAGAGAAGTCTCTCCTTCAACATCGCAAATCCATCTGCGACCCCAAGTTCAATAGGTGATCTCTGGTCCTTCCTTCGTATCTGATCTTTGATCTTTTCAGTCTGACTGACATAGCAGTAGTAGGTGCAGATCGATTCTTCGTCACAAATTTGGCGTTCTTTGACAAGGGGTGGATGCAAATGGCCGAGTTATCCATGCAGGTTAGAGGAGAGAGAAGGAAGGATGATGATGATTGAGTGATTAAAGATGAATATGGGTTCTATTCTACTCTTCAATGGAAAGACTGTCGAATACGCTGAAAAGTAAGAGATTTGATGAAAATTTCTCTATTGTACTTGGTTCAGATATTTCCCTTCGCCCTCTGGAATCTTCTACGACAAACCGAGAGAACGACTCATTGTGTCTTCGATGATCAACGAGGTTCGGTAGTTCATCACTTCTATCGATCGATAACTGACTTCTTTCAGGTGATTCAAGTGTTCACAGTGAAGCGAGATCTATCACTGGTTCATAAACTAGATATGTCTCTTCTCTCATCTCCCGCTGGTCTCTACGTTGAACCGAAGAGTGGAGATGTCAGTCCTACTCCCTTCTCTTCTCGTTCCAATCCTTCCTTCAGATCTTTGCCTCATTCCATCCCGTTCTCAACAGTCTCATCTTCCATTGGTTGGGAACGAAAGAAAAGAGGAAAGCTTCCCCTAGTCAAGTACTCAGAATACGAATGCAGGTACTGACTCCTCCCCCTCCCTTCTCTGATCTTTGATCTCTCTCAGAATGACGATATCTCGTGGGTAGTCACTGAACCGTATGCAAATGATGGAGCAACTATCTCTGCCAGTAATGCAGTTGCATACGTCAATGATCAATTATTGATTGGTTCTCTCTTCGGAAAGTGTCTCCTCTGTGATGTAGACTATCCCACTCTTGCCTAGTCTCGCCATTCTCTGATCTCATCTTTGTTGTGTGAACAATCGTGTGCCATGATTACGGTAGGATTATTGTGATTTATTAGTGGACTACTCGCTTTAACTGCATAAATATGATCTCCAAAGTATCTCAGTCTATGAACAATTCGATACTTAGAGAACAGATGGATGAGTGACTTCGCAGTGGAGAAGTCCCTTGCATACTGTACCGATGAGCATCTATTGATTATCGATTGATTGAAGAATGGAGAGGGATGACCTGCCTGATTATTGTAGAGAACGGCAACGGATGATCCAGATACTTCCTTCCCATCGTTGGAGTATGACTGAGAGAAGAGAGGGAGGGATGGAAGGAGATTCATTCACTCTACCTCAGAAATAGAAGCAGTCTTGTAATCACTGTCGAATTTGACACGAAGAACTTGAGAAGGAGAAGTGGCCTCTCCATCACAATCACCAATTGACTTAGCTGTCTGAGATACCATTTGAGATTGGAGGGGGAGGATTCATTCTCTCACCTCAATGAGAACGGAGTGGCATCCACTGTAGACAGATCCATCACTGTCCAAAGACAGATTATCACAGGCGGAATACAGATGCACCGTCGAGAGAAGAGTCACTGATTTCTTGTCCTAGAAAGACTCACGATTATCGCACTCGGGAGAACCCCCGCCAGTGCTGCCCAAAAACTGTTGGTTCTCTAACACAGAGAAAATCTGGTCAGAAGCCCAAGCGTACCTTGAGATACTGGGTATAAACCGGCTATGAGAGGGAAAGGCGTCCTCTCGTAGCGATAGTGTGTTCTAGCCGCGCCGGGTGATAGACCAGAGGGGGAGGGAGGGAGAGGAGAGGGCTCATGTGCCATATACTCACCTTGGATAGATCGTATGCGTGCATTCTCTTGTAGTTCACTTCAGCGATGAACAATTTGTTCGTCTTGATATCGTAAGTAATTCCATTCGGAGCTCCCATCCCAGAGAGCAGTTGATGAGATTCCTTAATAGAAGGGATTTTCATGAAATCATCACCATGGTGTACGTGCCTTTCCATCCCAGAAGTAGACTGTTCCTCCTTTGTATCCAGACAGAATCTCAAAGAAGTTGCCCATCTCAGTCTGAGCTACTCCATCATTGGTGATTATGAACTGATCAGGTCCCACAGCGACGATATTGTTCGGTCTGCAACAGGATACGGTATCTCTACATCCGAAGTTGATAGATACAGTACCTGATGAAAGTGGAATGTTTGAGCGATTCCTTGTGAACGAGAGAGGGTCCAGAAGGATCGTAGTCAAACACCTTAATATTCTCTCGATTACAGTATCCAAGCTTACAAAATACCTCGACTGAATGCTTGAAGTCATCGTCATGATTAATAACATAGAGTCGGATGACTCCATTAACAACCCAATGAGAGAGACCATGGGGATGAAAGTTATTCTGATAGCAATAAGGGCATTGAGAAGGTAAATGAGACATTTACCTGATCAAAGTTAGATCCCTTGATAGGAAGCTCTTTCGCTTTTAGCTGGTCCGCTCCCAGCTTCTGATTGAAGTCGTAGAGGAACATTTTACCTGGCAAAAAATAGTGATTTTGGACACATATACTTAAAATACCTTCAACATCCGCTCGTTTAGGCTGAAGATATATCAATCCAGAAGTGACGAATGCAATTCCTTCAGATCGAACAACTTCAATATCTTCGGATCCCTTCACTGAAGTACACAGTGTCAACAATGTTATCAAATCAGCTACCGTATACCTGGACCATGAACTTGTCTGCAGACTCCTGGCCGATGATTGTAGATTGTCTTGCCCATATCCATCGAATCGTATATCCGCCAAACAAAAGCACACAACCCGATTACTATCGGGACGAGCAACTTTCCCATATTCCTGCAACGACAAAAGTAAAACGGCGAATGATAGCGAAGAAGGGGAAAGAAAGAAAGGCGGCTCGACAGTAAATAATAGCGTATTGAGAAGATTTGAGTGAGAGGGAAGAGAGGCTCACAACTGTTTCGCAACAAAAAAGATCGAGCAGTCAAACATCAAGGAAAAATAAGCCTCTATGAAAACTCGATTGATTTCTAGATGCAACTATATCTCAGAATTACTTCGGAAGATGCAAGTATAGCGAAATATCAGCAAGGATTTCAAATTATATACAAACACATCGACGGGTCGAAAGTGTAGCACGCCATAGTCTCAGAAGCGCGAAATAGTCACAATTTGTAGCTCTGTGCCAGTTTGTGCGCGGAGACACGAATGTGACTCCGCGCGAAATTCGTCCGCCGCGAATGTGACTACCGTATGCTAAAATGCACCATTTGAATACGCGCGTTTTCTCTCGCTCTCTCTCTCTCTCTCTCTCACTGAGTATCTCCTTTCCCCTCTCACACTGATCTATTTTATCGGGGTATATCGATCCTTTTTTTTGATTTGCAATTTTTGTTCAATTTTGGTTCCATCTCAATTATGAACATATTAATAATCGATTTTCCGTCGCCCTTGGCCTCATTGTGCATTCCTTCTCTCTTCATTTATTTCCTTTGGCCTCTTGGAGTTCGGTTGGCTCCTTTCCCTTTTTTTTTACATTTACGCTCTTATCCTAACCCCAATCAATCCAACTGAAACAATAGCACGTTCAACAGTTTCAAAGAACAAGTAAGTAACTTCACAACGGTGCGAGGTAGTGACAGTTTTGGGTTTCATCACAAATGTGCCTCCCAATTGTTTTTGTTTAGACTGCAAAGTAATCGATTGTATGTCTTCATCTACGAAAAGTTGTCGATAGTGAGTTTGTATCGCGACAATCATTATTCGATTTGGGTAGACACGTGACCCACGTATCCACTATTTTCGTAAAATCCCGCCCTCTTTCATCACACGCGCTTTCTTTTTTCCGTGTTTTATATTCTTGCCCATTGGCATCGATCCGTCTGTTCCGTTTATTGGTGGATACGCGTGGCGTCTCATTCTTTGGCGCCCTTGACGCTTTGCTCCTTCTCGATGATTACTACCAGTTCCCCTGAGTGACACGGATCGATTGCAGTGAAATGGCGTGTGGACTTGCTCTCAAACGTCCTCACGACTTCGATGCTTACCTCAATGAGGGCGGAGGAGTTTCCGATGCAAAGAGAGCTCGACCCACGCACTGTTCTCCATTCAGGTTTGTCATTTCACATAACTCGATATTGTTTTATTGTTTCTCTTTTTCAGACCTCAATTGGGTACAATTGCCGCTTCTCTTCCTAGCTGTTCCAAGCCCAAACTGTCTCTGGTGAGTTTACAGGCCCTCATTATCTTTTCGTACTCTTCGGAACTCTTCAAATTTATTTTCGTCATAATGACGAATTTACTAATTAATGAATTAATTAATATTTCAGACTGATCCGTCTTCTCCGTTCGCAGAGGCGAGCAAGCGATGCCAGATCACTGCCCCCCAGATCGAGTCTTATCTCAAGGCTGAGGTTAGCAATACCTTATCCACTTCTATCGATTTATAGATTATTTGCGTAAACTCTTCTGATCAACAAAATCTAATCAAGTTAACTTTGAATGTCGGGATGGGGAATCTCGTTAATTAACGACATCGGTCGGAATTGGGTTTGGTGAAGATGGATAGGTAATTACGAGGGTTGGGTTACGTCCGTTGTCGGTATAGTGGTTGAGAAAGGAGGAGGGGACAGAGAGATGAGGACACGTTATCTATCTCCCCGTCTTCTCAAGGCTATCGAGTAAGAGATTCCATTTAGGGTGAAGGATGAACAGTAGAGATGTCTACACAAGGCTAGAGATTATGACTGCTATGATTGAGAGACTGATAAGGATATGAGAGTAGATGGGTATCCTATTCAAATTGATAGCTGATTTATGGGATTCTTTTGAATTATTAAAATTATTTCGAGGAGAATAAACAAGCCAAATCGAAAGATCGATATGATTCATGCATGTTTATATTATTGGAAAAGTGCCCTTGCCGAAAACTAATGGATGATCTATCTTGGTATTGAGAATAAGATGAATGAGTCATTCCATTGGAGGTTCGCTATCTTCGTCGTCGCAAGCTTCTCCCTCGTCGTCTCGAAGACGCTGTGAAGGGATTGGGAGGGGGAGATGAAGATGAGAATGGAGAGAATGCTCCCAATGCTAGCAAGGTCAATTACAGACCTCCCACTTCTCCTCAGGTGAGTATGACTAAGAGGGGGAGGAGATGACCTGGTAGAGTAGACGAGATACTAATCGATATTCTTGCAGTCTGGATCGGACTCGGAGGGAGAGTGTTCATCCTCTCGTCGTCCCTCGACTACTGTTCCCATGATGACCAAACTGAATGAACAGCCTATGTTCTCTCTCAAGCATGTACGTTCCATTCCCACTTACTGTACTCTGATGGCGGTTGCACTTTGTCAATGTGGGATTGAGATTGAATCTAGACTACGAGTAAGGCTAGATTGTAGTGTGATAATTGCAATTGGAAGAGAGGTCATGGCTAGATGGATGATTGTTGAAGGGAGGGAGGTGGGAGAAAAAGAGAGGGAGTAGCCCTTCCCCCATATCACTTCTCCCTTTCGTACTCTCGTTGAATGAGAGGAGGGAGAGAAGACAGAAAGACTCTTTGCATCGAATGAGAAGAAGGGAGAAGAGGAGGAGAGGGTGTGACACAGTGAGGGATCAAGTGAGAGAGAGAGAGAGAGGGGGGGGGAGGGCAAGGGCAGTCTCTCAATGGATGGTCGATTGCAGGTGCAGATGATCGTGCAGCGTCTTCTCAATGAACAGGAGATGAGACTCAGAAGTGAATACGAAGGAGTTCTCTCCAAGAAACTCGATGGTCAGTTAGCTTGCGTTGTTCATTATCCTTCTTCTATATTTATTACGATGTAAAAGTGTCCCAAGCCCATGCCATGCCATTATTCGTAGTAATCAACTGACTTAATGGTCTCATTGACTGATCTCTCTTCTCTTTCAGAGCAGCACGCTCAATTCTGCCAGTTCGCTGATGAGCAGATGGCTACTCGCACGGCTAAGAAGGACAACGACGACTTCTCCTACTCTTACCTCTCTTAAGTCCCCCCCCCCCCTCCC
>LS520397.1:119937-151796 GCA_900490845.1 Pristionchus japonicus
GGGTATGGAAGGGAGACTCGGTCTGGACGACAAAACAGAGTCTGTTCTTGTCTGTCTTGCTACTGTGACGCCTTGGCCTTGTGGGGAGAGGAGAGAGTCACGTGGGTTGAGAGGGGGAGGAGAGGAGAGAGAGGGGATAAAGGGGAAGAAAGGAGAGAGGAGAAGGGAAGGGAACGGAGAGTAGCCATGGGAAAATAACCATTATTACTGTTCCCTTGAATATTAATTAGAGAAGAAGAGTCATCTACCCATTGAGAAAAAAGAGAATGGAAGATAATGGGAGTGGGATGGGTGCATGCCGAATTGAGTGTTTTGATGTAGATGAATGATCTATAGGTCGAGAGAAGGTCGAGATGGAGAGGGTAAATAAGATTGAGAGGGAAGGAGGGGAACGAGACAGACGGGAAGAGATGACTACAGTCTAGGCCGTATCTAGGATACTCATCTTCCTCCCTATTCTGTCTACGCATCTCTTGTTGGCATGAAGAGACTATAGTATCTGCAGGGGAGAGATGGCTACAATCGATTTGGAGATCAATATCAAGCCAAAGAGTTTCGGAAAGGTCATGAATTCTGTATCAGAAACATTTGGCACGTTCAAAAAGAGAAAGAGATCTCGTTTTGATGTGCCATTCTCCGACCTGTTCCCTATACTTTTCATCCCATTAGATCATTTGCCATCTCAATGGCGAGAGCCCTCTCCCTCCTCCTTTTCCTTCCTCTAGCAGGTAATCGATAGTCTCTCTTCACCCTTACAGTACTCTTCCAGATGGGATTCGGATACGCAGACAAGCCTTTCCACCCAATCCATCCGTGTATGAACCGAGAGTAGAGGACTACAATCTACCTCCCTTCTATCAGGTATACGGTAGTCTCTCAATGGATCGATAAGCTCACTTCAGCCTCATCCTGGAAGGGATGCCTCCTCTCTCACTCCCATCTTCCCATTCACTTCTGAATTCAACAATGGACTGGACATCAATCCAGGCACTCGAGTTACTGTCGATGGAAATCTGAATGCGCCTATTCTCGGATGGGGAATATGGGATTTCAAGGGTACGGTAGATCAAGGGGATCATCGAGGATTAACTTTATTGCAGGAGGAGTGAAGGTGGGAAGACCCAACACGAGAGTTGGATTCGGAACTCTCAATCGCCCGACGAACAATCTCGGAATCAGTCCAGAGACTATCGCTGCTCTTGGAAATGATAAGATATTCAATGAAGCCAGAGGTTAGATTGACTTCGACCAGATAGCTGACTCGATTCGTTCTCTTCAGAGAAGGTTCCCTCCATTCCCGTCTCTGTCCTTCCTGGCAACTTTGTTCCCATTCGATGCAAACCTCCCTTCTGCAATCCATTCCTTCACAATCTTGCATTCGGAGTCGACGTTGAACCTGGTTCGATCGATATCGATTCTTTACTGTAATCACTTTCTTTCTTTCAGGAGACGATTACTTGTTCGATGCTGGATTCGATTTCCCGTACGCATCATCTTATTTTTTCTTAATATTTATTTTTTTCCAGAGTACCCCTTGGCCCCGCTGGAGTTGGTGTCCGATTCCCTATTTCTGGTGAGTCTAAATCAACCGATTCGTCTACAGTAGTAATTCTCATTCAGGTGCTGTCAACGTTGGAACTGATCCTCTTCTCATCACTTATGGCCATGGAATGGGTCCTGTCGAACCACCCGGATTCAGGCAAGAGATACCATAGTCTTCCCTTCGAATTGATTCCCATTCAGAAAGAAGGATGGACCAGAACCATTCGAAACTCGGAAGAGAAGACTGAAAGACCCTCGAGAGATGAAAGACCTTCCATTTGCTAATCTCAAAGTGTGATCAACCCTGTTCATTCCCTCGTGCAATACTGATAAACGGGTGATAATTGAGAGTGATCAGGTTAAGAAGAAGAGGGAAAGAGAAGGAAAAGAGACTGGATAAGAACCCGAGATTCATTCACTTTCCATTTCTGCCTTACGGCCATTCACCGTTCATGCGTCCATTTTTACTTTTATCCTCTTCTTTCGGTAAGACTCATCGTTGATCTACCTTTATCGATTGATTGTAGTGTTGATCTACGGTCAGAGATACGGAGATAATGATCCCATCGTAATTCCCACGAGAGGATTGGAGAGTTCATTCCCCAATCTAGTCACTTCTGATAACTTCCCACTCTTCCCATTCACTGATCAATTCAATACGGGAATGGAGTTGAATCCTGCGAATAAGATTGTAAGAACGAGCTCAATCCGATCACAATCATCATTATATTCTCTTCAGTCGATGGCAGGAGATATCAATGTTCCCGTTCCCGGATGGGGTCAATTCGATGTCGATGGAAATCTCTACTTCGGACACATTAACTTCGATTCGAAGGTGAGAGGGAAGGAAGAGAAGAGAGATCAAAGATAAACTTCAGATCGGATGGCAAATAGCTCCTACGAATCATCTGAATATCAAACCAGAGACCCTTGCTCTCATTGGACAGAATCCCGCATTCAGAGAGGCTAGAAGTGAGTCTCTGCTTCTCCATTCCACCCTTCTAACCACTCTCATCATCAGGGAAAGTGCAAGAGGTGGTTGTGGGTCGAGTTCCCTATGGATACGAGCCAATCAAGTGCAAGCCTCCCTTCTGCAATCCATTCGTCCACCACACTGCAGTCGCTGTTGAAGTTGAAGAGGGTGAGTCACTCCTCCCCCCCTCTCATTCACTCCTTCTCAGGTGACGACACTTTCTTCATCGGTGGAATCGACTTCCCTTTCCCTCTTGGACCAGGTAACGTGCCCAGATATTCCGTTCTTACACCTCTCTTGTTCAGATGGATCGGGAGTTCGATTCCCTCTCTCTGGAGCAGTCGAACAGGTTGGATTGCGTATGGATGATGCAAGAGAAATGAGGGAGATTGCAGGGAACTTCTCCTGTTGCGTATGCTCATGGACATGCATTCAATCCCGTCTCTCCATTCGATATGCAGTCACTGAGGTGAGTGAGAGATCAAAGATCAGAAGGAAGGAAGAGGTTCAGGGACGATACTCTTCCTCCGAGGAAAGCAAAGAGAAGAAGAATGGAAACAGGATTAGAGAAAGAGAAAAGACGGAGGTATATAGGAAGAAAATTGATGGAATAATGAATGATTAATTGAAGAATGTGGGAGATGATGGACAAATTTCACAAGAAGAAGCAATCTTCAGACGAGGAAAAGGACAACCGGGAATGAATTTATCCTCATAATAATCTGTACATACTTTGGTAATAACAACTATTCATCGATAAAATCGATAAACTCGTTTGAAGAAAGGTCGGAATGCTATGAGATTTGTGGAACAATGGTACATAGAATGGAATAGTCGGGCCTAGTTATTCGATTAATTTAGAATACGGGTGGGTTGACGTATCGGAAGTCCCTCACTCTATCATCGTCTTCGATTAGTCCTTCCTGCAATGGAATTGCATCATCACTAGTCAATGGATTGAATCACTCACGATGGCCAATAACTTGAGAATGGCAGAATGAGCATAGATGTACTGTTGAGAAGTCTGAATAGATCCGTCTCGATGTCTTCTCAATTCCTTTGCCAAATCCATCACGAAGGAACTTGGATCTCCTCCTTCCTCTAATCGTCTGATGGATCGGAGACCCATTAGAGTTACTGAAGAGTAGATGAATTGGAAGGTCAAGCAAAGGTCACACAGATCAAAGACCAATTATTCTCTAACCGATTAGAGTTCCGGTCCTTCCTATTCCTGCCAAACAATGAACAAGAATGGGAGATTCTTTCCCCATTCCTCCATTGTCTTCCAACCATCGTACAATCGTAATCAATGGAGTAACAGTTTGAGGAACGCTGTAGTCGGGCCATTTCTTGTAGAAGATGTGACGAACTATGTGAGCCCTTGAAATGATTATTGATTACTGTATCTATCGGGGATCACCTTACTCAGATTCTCCGTCCTTTCTCACAGTGAAAGTTCTCAATTGAACATCGGGAACGTTTTCATCGATTAGATCTTCCATTTCGAGAGATACGGTAAAGTCTCCGAATGTTCGTTTGTTCTTCTTTGGCCAGTAGTCTGAACAACGAATCCTTTCAGGACCTGTGCATATGGAGATAGATCCAAGATAAGAAAGGGGATACCTTCAGTGAAATTGCATAATTGGACTATAGTCGATACTTTCTCTTGGTAGATCAACTCCCAGATTTCATCAGTTGTATTGTAGAGAGGACCCTGAGAGAGAAGAGAAGCTCAATGAAGAATGTGAGGGAGGGAATTCACCTGTGCTGCAATAACATGAAACTGATCGTCTCCCTTGAGATAGACTGAGTTTGCATGGTAGAAGTCATTGTGGGGAGATTTATCCTTGAGAACGATTCGATTCCAATCGAAGCATCCTACATTGTAGTATCTGAAAAATTGGAATGGATTGGCAGAATTATCTTATTCCACTTACCGGCACTTTTCTTGATTATCATTGAATGCTTTCGAATCATTCGATACCGTATACCAATCAATGTGCTCATCGAATTGATTCGCTATTGCTTTCCATCCCTGAATAATAACATTGATTAGCGCGAATAAGTTGACAAAACATACAGATTCGAGTACCCAATCGGCCCATTTCATAGCGATGGATGATCGTTCAGTGCTCATTTTCTGAAGAGATTTATTTGAAAGAACATTAAGAAAATGGAATTGGCAAACACGGTAAATTGATAAACTAACTTCTTGAGCGAAGGAAGTGCCTATTATACGAAGAGAAAGAGTGAAGAAACGCCTGCAATGATGTGGAAATGGAGAATCAGCTTGTGTAACCATAGGTTAAAAGTGTAGTTCGAGTCATAAAGCAATAAAGTTTGAAGAGTCGTAAAACACAATTATGCGGTTATTCGAAAATTAAATTCGAAAGTGTACTTATTTTTACTGTGCAAATTGAGTGGATATTGAGAATTGGAGTCAGATTGTGTAACCATTTTGCTGTGACTCATGTAGAGAATGTGACACAACGCTAAAAATACGACCCAATGCTAAACTACTGTAATAAACGCACGCAGATTTTTTTAAATCGCGAAGGCTTGGCGTGGTTTTGAATTTTGCTTGATACGCGTGCATTTATCACTCGACAAATTACTTATTTTGCTGTATCAGACCGCCAGTTCCTTCCCTACTCCCACGATGAGCGACGACTGCATGGATGATGATGAGGATTACGGATTCGTAAGTTGTATCCCGAACGTGACCCCTTAACATTCTTCGTGATCTAACGTTTGGTTAAAGGATTGTTTTTAAAGGATGACGTTCAGGAGTATTCGGATGACTCTGGAAGTGAGCCAGATGTGGATCTGGAGAATCAGTACTACTCAGCGAAGGCCCTCAAGGGAGAAAAGGACATGAAGGGAGCTCTCGCCGCGTTCCAGAAGGTTTGTATTACTTTTGAATGTCAGATAATTATTCTAGTTATTCAAGTGCGATATTATCAGTCTTATTTATGTGGTTATCAATTTTAAATCACATAACATCGCCTTTTGCTGTCAATGTATACTATTTAAGGTGCTCGATCTGGAGACTGAACAAGGCGAATGGGGATTCAAAGCACTGAAGCAGAGTGTGAAGATCACATTCAACGAGGTATCCTATATTAGAGTTAGATCCATTAAATTAAATAATTGATTTTTTACGCCCGAGAAGCCATGAGATCGACAGTTGCATTATGATTATTTAAAATAATATAATAATATCTTTTTCAGGGCAACTTCAACGCGATGCTCGGCCACTACAAAAAGCTGCTCACTTACATCAAGAGCGCCGTAAGGAAATTTTCGATACCTAGTATCATACGTGGGCATCATTGTTGCTAGAAGCAATACCCACCCGATTTTGAGTCCAAACCCCACCCGATTTTGCTGATTTTTACAATGAAATATGTAGTAACCCACCCGTTTTTACTCAATCTCATCTGATACCCACCCGATTCTAAATGCTGACAACAACTCCTGCCCACGTATGCCTAGTATTCTGTTTAGATCCTACGAGCATGCCCACATTTCTTATTAATCTAATATGTGGTATTTTTAGGTGACGAAGAACACATCAGAGAAGTCGATCAATTCGATTCTCGATTACATCAGTACTAGCAAGCAGATGGATCTACTGCAGCAATTCTATGAGACTACTCTCGATGCACTCAAGGTGAGGGAGGCAGTTAGGAAGAGAGCTCACCTCATCTGAACCGGCAAGATGGGGACGAGAGGGTGAAAATGAAGGGATCGTAATGAATTGTTGTTGAGGATGCGAAGAACGAACGATTGTGGTTCAAGACGAATACGAAATTGGGCAAGCTGTACTTCGATATGAAGGAGTTCAGGAAACTGGAGGGAATAATCGCCCAGTTGAGAGCTAGTTGTAAGGTGAGGAAGAGGAGGGAAGCAGATTAGGCTCATTATTAATTGCTTGCGCATCAATTAATATGTTGTATTGCAGACAGAAGATGGGGACGAAGACCAGAAGAAGGGAACTCAACTACTAGAGATTTACGCCCTCGAGATTCAGATGCACACTGAGAATAAGAACAATAAAGTCAGTTTGCGATTCTCTTGAGATAATATCGATCCGTATTTGAATATATCAAACTGGATTAAATTGTAGGAGCTGAAGAAGCTGTACGAGCAGTCTCTCTGCGTCAAGAGTGCCATTCCCCATCCACTCATCATGGGAGTCATCAGAGGTACGCCATTTTTTAAATTACTTTTGCTAAATTCGAATGAATTCGTGGTAATCTCGACTGTTTAAATTTTGTAATGAATCTCTATTCAGAATGCGGTGGCAAGATGCATCTCCGAGAAGGTCAATTCGAAAAGGCGCACACTGACTTTTTCGAGGCATTCAAGGTTTGTTTTTCGTTTCCATCGTCTCTCTTGAGCGGCCTTTTTCGAAGGTAAACCTTCGAAAACGTGTATGATACGGGGATCTTTGATTACTAGATAGACGGAACCTTTCTCGCTCTCGTTCTTTCTCTCTATCTTACGAGCGAGAAAACGTGGTTGAATGAACGAGTTAGCAATTTACTGGTGAGGAAGATGGAAAAGTTGTCGACGAAAGAGAAGTTGCATCGAGAGTTGGAATATATGGGTGAATGACTCATTCCAATTTCGATGGAATCATTCAATAATATCACCATACAGTAATCAATCTTCCGTTCTTCCCTTCAGAACTACGATGAGTCTGGTTCCGTCCGTCGATCCGTCTGTCTCAACTATCTCGTTCTCGCGTGTATGCTCATGAAGAGTGATATCAATCCATTCGACTCACAGGAAGCCAAACCATTCAAGGTACTCCCATTTCTCTCGTTCTACTTTCTATCACTACTTCTAATCTGATACGGTGTGATAATGTTATGGAAGGACTAGCTGTGACAGACGATAGTGGATGATATGTAGTGTAGCAGGAACGTGTTTTGAGAGACGGAATACGGTAGATAAGGAGAATTCAGCTTTTATCAAAGCAAAGAAGCAAGGAATAGGTAATGCTGACGGATGTAAACACGTGGGATTGAACCGTATCGGATGAGTGACAAGGGTTATCGATTGGATCGACTAATCAATGAGGGAGGGGAATAGTTAGATGGAGGGATGAATAAGGGAGATGGGAGATGGGGGGAGGGGGAAGCTTCATTTGTCGTTGATGCTTCCAGTAGAATCAGTGCTGTACTTTCTTCCCTCACGGAAAACCAATTCGGTCGGGTTGGTACGGTAGTCTGAAAAAAGAACGGATTGATTTATGGAATAATGAAGACAGTGCTTGAGACCGCAAGGATAGAGTGAATGCCTTACATTGTTCAATCTCCTTGATTCTCTCCTCCTTCACTTTCTCCTCCTCCTGGTTCTTTCGATAGTTCTCGTAGACACGATTGATCTCGACGGCAATTGCTCCGATGGCAAGAGATCCAGTGATGAGTTCCGCCATTTTGAGAGATGAGAGGATGAAGTTGCTGGAATGGAAAGGATGAGGAGGGAGAGAGAACTGACGAGGGTTCAAAGGGAGAGGAAACCCCGATGGGTCTGATAATGAATAGCTGTGAAATAGAATGGGTTCGAATAGGGATTGGAGCTGTTTATATAGGGGGTAGGACTGAGAGAAGAGAGTGGAGAGGGGAGGGAAGCACGGAAAGGGGCGGAGCCAGAGGGAGGAGAGAAGGGAATACACGGGAAATGCACGGGGAACACTCCTCCTCCTTGTCTGATGGAGAAGATTGATAAGGAGAGTGATCAGTGATGGAAGGAGAGAGAGAGAGATAGAGAGAGAGGGGGAAGCACTGATTGTGAGAAGGAAGAGAGAGAGAGAGAGAGAGATGGGTACTGGTTCAGTAGGAGTCGGGTGCGAATGGAGAAAATGAGCTGAGTTTGCATCAGAATGGTGTTACTACAATAGAAGGAACGAATTTATTGTACTTTTATGAAGTGAATTGTCTTAGATGATGTAGATGATGTGAGACGAGGACGGTTTGCATCATTCTGAACGGGCGAATAGAGAGAGAGGAGAAAGTGGGGTGGAGAGAGGAAAGAGAAACTGCATGCTTGGGGAGGTTCCCCATTCTCATTAAATACCTTCCCTTGATGAAATTATTTCACTGAAGATGCTTGTGAAATGGGGAATTGGGCTGGAAGCCTTGTGTATTTCATGTGCTTCCCCTTCCCTCCCTTCTTCCCTCTCTCCGTTCGTCTCTCTCCCTCTTTGTTGTCGCTGGTCGATCCATTCTTCTGTGGTGGGGGACGAGAGTACTGAATGCATGTTATCCCCATGCCATCTTCTCCTTCTTTATCTCCCCCTTCTTCTGTTTTCTCCCTACTACACAGTCTAGTCGATAACCCATCGATCTCCCCCTTCCTCCCCTTCGACTGAAGATGGAATGGCTCTTCCCTCTCTCCTCCTCAACCTCTGCTCACTCAGCCTTACTACGACTCTCAGCTTCCTTCCATCAACAAGAGTTGTTTGTTTGCTACTCAATCGCCCCTTCCTCTCCCCACTCCCCTCACTACTCCTCTCCTTCCTATCGTTCCCATCTCCATCTGCAAGAGAAGAGGGAACCCCCTCTCTCTCCTCTCCCTCATTCGACCAACCATCTCTAACCATTCAATCCCTCTCTTCAACTGACAAGAGTAATTGATGGTCGAATCGAGCATGGGGTGAGAGGATGAGAGAAGAAGAAGAAAGGAGATATGGTAGGAGAAGAGAAAGAGTGAATTCAACGACATGACCATCGAAGGTATTTGGTGGTGATTGAGAGACCACGAGGGAAAGGACAAATCGACTTAGTTCGACCCATATTTGAGGAGAGAGAAGAGAGAGTAGAGGGAATGGAGAGAGAAGGTAATCAGATGATAAGGACCACGTGGTGGAAGAAGAGAGTGGAATGATTGGCTGATTCAACCTCAAAGTGGAGAGAGAAGGAAGAGATTGGCCAGAGATCGAGAGGAAGAGAGAAAGAGAGACGAATATTTTGAGAGTTTCCGTCCATTAGATGCAAGGTCACGTTGGAGAAGAAGAGGGAGATGCACCGAAAGAAGAAGATTGACGATCGGCTACAACGTGTAGGGGAAGGAAGAGAGAGGGAGGGGAGGGGGGGGGGGAGTGATCAGTGATGTAAGGGGAGAAGCCCCCTCTCGCTTCTCTTTTCTCTGCAAGCATTGACCAACCTTCGACCTTCGATGACGGCAATCGTGCCATTCCCTCCTATCAACAGACTGATAACGATTATCCACGGATTTCGGAGAAGATGCCAGTCAAGGGAGAGAGATAAGAGATTGAGGGAAAGAACCAGAAGAAAGAGTAGAAGCCGAGATGAATTGGGAAGATGGGTAGTGAAGAGAAGATAAGTAAATGCCTGATTCTGGATAGTGAATGACAAGTTCTGCCTGATCTCGAAGTATCTTGGAAATACAATTCTTCTGTACTTGTCTTTCGCAATGGAAGAACTGTATCACGTAGGGATCGCTAAATGTTCTTCGATGTGAGACTGATGAGAGATGCATTCTCAATGTTTCATCATCCTAGACAACGAGGAAGGAAGGAAGGAAGGAAGTAGACGTTCTGTGGCGTTTAAATGTTGTGGATGGGGCACTCGAAGTATAGTAGAGTGTGGAAGGGAAGGGATTAATAAGTGGAAACATGTTGATTAGATAGGGACGACAAGGAGGTTGTGTGGAAGACATGTGAATGGGAAGAGATGGGAAAAGGGAGGAGTGGGGAGGAAGAGGACAAGGGAAGGAGGACACCAGACTAGCATTGATACGGAGGTGTAGTGTGCCCGTAGGGAAACAGTGGGAATTAATGGATAAAGAATAAGGTAGACTGGAATAATGGATTGATTTTCTCTTCAGAACGAGCCGGAAGTGGTAGCGATGACTCAGATGGTTGTAGCCTACCAGAAGAATGATCTCAATGAGTAAGGTTATCTTCCAATTAGAGATACTATTTACCAGAGTGTTCACTATCTTTGCTCGTTTCATATGAGGAAGATACGGAGTTGTTTTCGTTCTAAAACCGTCTGTTGATTGGGAATGATAAGAATGTTTTGGTTTCAGATTCGAGCACATTCTTGCAACGAATAAGGAAGTTCTCATGGCTGATCCATTCATTAGAGAGCATATTGAGGAACTACTATGCAATATTCGAACTGAGGTAAGGAAGAGGGCGAATTAGATCAGAGAAGGAGGGTGAGGAGGAAGAGGAGAGAATAGATCAGAAGAAGGAGGGGAAACATCCCCTATATTGCAGGTTCTTCTCCGAATGATGACTCCTTACACGAGAGTTCGTCTCTCTTTCCTGGCCAAATCACTCAAAGTAGAAGAAGAAGTAGTGAAGAGGCTTCTCGTTGAAAGTATCCTCGATAAGGGTAAGAAATGAGTGCGACAAGGATTGAATGATCATCACGCTTATTTGTAGGACTGGAGGCTCGAATAGACGAGAGAGAAGGTCTCATCATGGTCAAGCAGTGTACGGTAAGTGTCCCATCTCTCACTACCGTAACCATCTCTCTTCGTTGCAGGAGTCGATCCCAGGCACTCTCTCATTCGATGCCCTCACAGCATGCTCTGAGTCGATAGACAGTCTCAGTTCAGCCATTGTTCAGAAGTGTAAGGTGTAAATGGATGGTAGGAATGGGTATTGCCCCCTTCTCTCCCTCCTCTTCCATGCTGTACCTTCTCCAATCTAATCATCCTCATCATCTTCTCTGTTTCAAGAGTTCCATCAATTTGTAATTTATTCCCTTTGAATCCCCTCCTGTTTATTCCTCTACGTGTATATCCGTTTTCATCCCCACTTCAGTCGGAGTAATAATTGAGAAGATAAAGTCGATTGCAAATAAATCATTCTGTTCCGTGATTCTTCGTGTTTGAGTCGTTGAGTCGACCATCGATATCGAGATTGTCGTCTATTCCAATGGCGAATGAATGGAATCAAGGGAAAGTTTGTAGATGACGAAGGATACGAAGGAGATTCGGAGCGAATTAACTACACTCATTGAGAAACGACATAATTTGCAGGTGTGAGATAAGAAAGAATACGATCACGAAAGACCCTTTGATTAAATGGTAGAGTAGAGAGTAGATTAAGGATGAGGGCGTTTCTGCAATTGAAGGGGAAATGTTTGGTTTCGTGAACGATGGCTAAAATTAAATTGCAGGATACGCTGGCTTCGTTGGAGACGCAGATCTACAATTTCGAGACGACTTATCTCGATGAGACGTGCGAGTATGGAAATATATTCAAAGGTGAGCCAATCGGGAGGAAGAAAGGAGTTGGTCTCTCTCAGGATGGAATCGATTCGCTCTCGCTGCTCCTCTTAATAAATCTGCAGCCATCAAATTAGAGAAGAAAGCGAGAAAGACTGTGAAGTGAGTTGAGAAGATGAAAGAAGGAGAGGAGATGGAGGTGATTGGGTGGTATATTCAGAGATTGTGATCGTCTCTTCTCCTCGTCATCCGTCTCTTCCCCTCTATCCAAACGACAATTGGCAGCTGGTACAGGTGAGAGGAAGATCAATGACTGTTATGAGAGGCGGGAGATGGGGCATATAACTGACAAATGATTGTAGCGAATGGAGGAGGGCCATCGACTTCCCGTGTTCCTCCTTCAGTCTCAACGTCATCCTTCGATGGACCGAGTAGTAGTAGTAATGTATACATCAAAGAAGAAGAAGATATATATGAAGATGTGAGTGAATGGGAAGGATAAGATACTCTTCTGGAGATGATATGGGATTGAGGAGGGAAGGAATGATAACGGTTGAGTAGAGTAGTCTCGAGTCATGAGTCATCCTTCCTTCTTCCTTCGTTCCTCTTTTGAAATGAATAATCAATGATTAATAACTATTACAGGACATTCCTCGTAAGAAGAAGAGAAAGGAGTAGTTGAATGAATCAATATATCAAAGACGTCCCTTCCCTATCCTTTATTGCTCGATATCTATTTATCATGCTTTAATCGCTTCTTAATAATCGTTGTTTATGGTTCCTAAATGGTCTCATTCATTCCTTATTGTACATATTCCTGTCGCTAACCCCTCAATCGTGATCATTTCTTATTCGCGTTAATAATAACAATAACATTCTAAGTGTCGCCAATTAGATAATGCACGATCACCTCTTCGTACACAATTATGGAATTAAAATTGATGGAACAAGGAAGGATAAAAATAATGGAAGGACTCCTGGTTCGTATTATGCCCATTTCTCGTTGTTATCGAGCCTGTCGAGGATATCTTTTATTCTTTGCAATGAATTTAATTTTTCAAAATACTGTAACTGGTATTGAAGTGGATCGAATGAGAGTGTCGAAGAAGAACGATAAGTTCCTCTACGTCTACAGCAGTGACGTCCATCAGAATGTTGAGATTCGGGTTGGATGAGTGAAGGGAGAAGGGATATAACAAGATGCATCTCAGATCGCAAGTCTAGACGGAATCTTCCGAGATGCTCTCGATCCCACTCGAGTCCCCGCTCCCATGGTTGTCGAGGTTACGGTGAGCACATCAATTATCGATCGAGTTCAATATTCGTGGTACTGTAGGTATACTCGCACGGTCGATCGATCGGATGTCCTGTTTCCACTTCGTTCGCATGCTCAACCACATCGAGGAACCATATCCAGACATGGGATGAATGGCTGATCCTCCCTGTAAAGTGAGTGAACAGTAGGAAGGCAATGTTAATGGTGGATTGTTGAGATACTCTGATATCAGTCGAGATTCATTCCTCCATTTCACTCTATGGGATCAAGTCGACGAACTGAATCTACCTGCTGAGTTCAGTGAGAAATGCAAGAAAGATCAGAAGGTAAGAGAGGAAAGGGAATGAGAGATGTATACAAGAACAATTGTAGAGAGTAGCCTCGTCTCCATCAACTCTTCTCGATGATTCGGATGAGGAATGGGATGAATGGGAAGGACCTGCTAGTAGTGAGTTACATATTAATCAGTATTTATGAATCACTTTTCAAATGCATTGTATTCTCCATGACTATCACTCCTTATTTCCCTTCAGAGGTTCATCTATCTCCATCCTCCTCTATTTTCCCCCGTCGTCTTGTAGCAGAGTGCACCTTCTCCCTTTTCTGTCCCAAGGGAATATTCAGATCCGGAGTTATCGATCTACAGGTTAATAGAAGAATGAAAGAATGTGAAAATGAAAGGATTAATTGTAGATGGAGATGGTAGACCTTCCCAATCCTCGCCGTCCCCAATACGAACCATGGAGTTTCGGAGGAGACGCAGATGATACTGATAGACTCATTCGGTAGCGTTATCACTTATACTGTTGATTTTGAAAATACGTTTAGCGAATACGACAATCGAATGAAGGAATTGGCGATTGAATCGACGTGGCTCACGAAGTTTACTGCAAGTGCAATGGAACAGATGAAGGAAACGGTATGATTTTATTTTAAATAATTTGATATTTGTAACAATTTAAAGGAGGAAGAAACAGAGAACAATAATATTCAATTGCAGCGAAAGCGTTCCCAACGAGGTCTGTTCCTCGTCGTTCGAATGGCCGACGCTGTGATGGGATACGAAAAGTACGATATCGTCCACTATGAGAAGCCCGTCCCCATTGTGAGTAAGAGAGATCTACCTCGAACTGCTTTGTTTTTCTCTGAATTCCTCAAAAGTAATGAAGCGTGGTAATTCGACAAACAGGGAGGGGTCGAGAAATCAGGGAATGTTTGTCTTCTCCTTCGATAATGTGCTGTTGCTGCCTTCTAGGGAGAGTAACTCGTGAATTGGGAGAGGTTCCCAAACCAGTCTCTGACCTCCCTCTCCTCTCCTCCCCTTTCCCTCCCCCACCTTCCCTCTCGACCATGCCACTCTGGAGTGATATCATAACAATGCCATCAGCTACTCTCCACCCTCGCCTCTACTCTTCCTCGACCTACCTCTGCCACGACCCATGGTCTCCCAAGTATCAATTCAGTCATAGATGAATCTTCAATATATCCTCACAACTACCGTAGTCCTCACACTGTCTCCAGTCTACTTACTCCCTATCGACATCAACCAATCAATAATCGATGAAGATGAAGAATCAACATCATGGACTCATGCGTCTACCAAAGCTACTGTACCCACGACAACGAATCGATTGATAGGAGATACACCAAGAGATGAGATGGAAGAGAACGAAGAAATGGATGAAGAACGGAATTTAGAAGAGAGGCCGATAACAACCAGTCTGGAAGCACCTCAGGAAGAGATTAAAGAGGGAGAAGAGGTGATGGAGAAGAAACAAGCGTTGATTGATAGGGTATCATCAAGTGTACAGGGAAGAGTTGGGAGGATGATGATGATGATGATGATGTGATAGACTCCTCATCTCACCTTTGATAATTCCAGAGCTATCGTCGATTCGTCGGAGAAGGTGACAACGAACTGGGAATGGAGAATCCGTGCGAGACCAAGTACACCATGGTCATGAGGTACAGTAGAGAGAATTTATTGATTGATGTTTCCCATCAAGGTAAAATGAACTCGATTGCAGAACCATCAGTCCTGCGGATCGACAGCTGAAGCCGAATACGAAGGGAAGACAACACATTGAACAGATATTGGAGGTGAGTGGGAACGACGATTTTTTCGCGAAACTGTATAAGTCTAAAATACGAAGGAGGTTCTTTCAGATGCCTCCATCTAAAGCGATGAATGTCGACCAAGCGAATATTATTTGGAAGTATCGACACTTCCTTTCAACGAATAACAGGTAGAACATACTCTCGCTCTCTCCAATCTCTCTTCTAATCATCTCAATTCAGAGCTCTCACTAAATTCCTTCACGCAGTCAATTGGGATTCAACGTGCGAAGTGGAGAATGCACTGCAGTTAATGGAGTTAGTGAACTCATTTTAATTATGATTTAAAATAATATAATGTGATAAATAATGTTTAGTGAATGGCGTCCGATTCGACCAGAAGATGCACTTGAGCTGCTGTCTCCCTACTTCAGACATCCAAAGGTGAGTGAGATCCCTTCTGCCTCCCATATCTCTCTCTCCCTTCAGGTCCGTGCGTATGCAGTGAATCGTCTGGTGACAGCAGCTCCCGATCGACTTCAATTGTTCCTCCCCCAATTGGTCCAGGTAACGAATCCCTCCCTCCCTTCTCCCTCCTCCCTCATCTTCTCCCTTACAGGCTCTCAAATACGAGCCGCAAACGGTGATATTCGACGTGGATGCAGCGGTGAGTAAAGATAAAGAGGGAAGCATCCATGGGAGAGAGTGATCGATCAAATTGCAGAAAGTGGAAGCGTCGATATCCGAGGACGCTCCGGATATGGTGGAAGTGAATAAACCGAATACGGTGAGAGAGAAGAGAGAGGAGAGATTGAGATTGAGAGAGTGAGTCTTCCAATTGCAGACAACAGACGATCTCGCCGCCTTCCTCATTCAATATTCCACTTCGTATCTCAACTTCGCCAATTCTCTCTTCTGGCACCTCAAAGTGGAGGAACAAGCTCTGTCGGGAACGGAACAGGGAAATGTGGGTTCAATGAGTCGATCGATTAGAATGAATTCGATTCCTTCCAGATGTATTCTCGTCTTCGTGAGCAATTGAAGGCCGCTCTCGAGAATTCATCGAATGGCGACGTGAAGGCGAGAGCGAGAAGCTTGATTGAGCAGGAGGTAAGGAGAGGGACTCTAGTGAGGGGGGGGGGGGAGGTGGAACTGTATGCAATGATCTTTGTCCAGGAATTCGTGGAGATACTGAAGAAGGAGACTCAACGGGCACAGAAGATTGCTGGAAGAGAGCTGAGAGACAAGTCGTTGAGAGAAGTGGGGAAGATGATGTAGTTACTGTCCATGAATGTTTTATTTGCAGGCTCTCCAAAATAATGCAAGACTGCAGAAGTTGGATGATCTCCCTCTACCGATTGATCCCAATTTCAAGTAAGTAGTCTTTCTTGGGCACAGTTGACTCCCTCTTCAGAATGCAACGAGTAATCTCGGATCGAGCTCTCTTCTTCAATTCAGCCATGATGCCGACTAAGATGGCCATTAGGTGAGAGGGAAAGAAGGAGAGGGCACAAATAATAATCGTCCATTTGAGTGGGTATCGCAACAGCTCTGAGAAGATAGCAGACACGTATACGGTTATATTCAAGAAGGGAGATGATTTGAGGTCAGTGGAGAGGGAAAGAGTTCACTATTGAGATATGGTATAATTGAAGGCAAGATCAACTGGTGATGCAGATGATTCGATTGATGGACAATCTGTTGAAGGAGAGCGAGTTGGATCTCAAGTTAGTCGATGAGATTCTCTTTGGAAATCGCTATGAATTGTGGCACTATGAGTTAGACGCGACAGAAGTAGACTGTATTCAATCTCTTTCTCCTCTCTCAGAATGACTCCATACGGAGTTCTCGCCACTGGAACAGACGAAGGATTCGTCCAATTCATCAAGGCGATGCCACTCAGAGATGTCATCAACAAGCATCAGAGCATCCATGTTAGTCTTTTCCATCTCTGGATCTTTGGATCTCTTACAATTAATGACTCCTTATATATCTCAGGACGCGATGAAATCGTACCGTCCCTCTCCCAAGGATGTATTCGGTATCGAACCAGAAGTAATCGATAACTACGTCCGATCTCTCGCTGGATACTCTATCGTCTGCTATATTCTGGGAGTGAGTTTGAGAGGGGGCGGAATGGGTGGAGGTGGAAGGATTGGCCCAATCCCCTCTCTCTTCCAGGTGGGAGATCGCCATCTGGATAATCTCCTTCTCTGTGAGAATGGACGACTATTCCATGTCGACTTCGGTTTCATTCTTGGACGGTATGATAGACTCTTTTGATGAGTTGAATGAGAAGGTTGATCCATATTGTATTCAGTGATCCGAAGCCTCTTCCTCCTCCGATGAAATTGACGAGTGAGATGATTGCTGCGATGGGAGGGCTGAATAGGTGAGCGACTTGTTGACCATTGAGGGGAACGAGCTATCGACTTGTTCCTAATATCTCGATTTCTCAGTGAGCAATGGAAGCGATTCGTCTCATTCTGTGATCAAGCCTTCCAAATTCTTCGACGACACGCAAATCTGATCCTCAATCTCTTCTCTCTCATGTTAGATGCAGGCATTCCTGATATTGCCATGGAGAGAGATAAGGCTGTTGCCAAGGTTAGTGAGAGAGGGAGGAGTGGTGGGATGATTGATGAATGATTGAAGGTTGAATCTCGACTGCAATTGCATCTATCGGACGACGAGAGATACGCATTCGTGAACAGATTGATTGAATCATCGGTGAGTGGGAAGAAGGAGAGAAGAGGAGGGGAGGATGGCTATGATGATTACGAGTTGCAGGCAACGGCTAAAATGGCAGTTATCGTCGATTTCATGCATGATATCAAGCAGAATTTCTTCTGATTCACCCTTCCTGCCTTCCATCGGGTCGAGTCTGTCCATTTGTATTGTAAATACTGCACTTTTCTCCAATGCCAAACTATCTTTGTATTCCACGGGAAATCGATTGACGGTGTCTACTGTAGATATCTCCTCTCTTCTAAATTTGCATATAATTTGTACATACATCTGTAAACAAGTTAAAGATTATGTGATAAATATTTTTTTAAATATTAAAATTCCATGTGCGAAGTCGTTAGCTTATTTCTGCCTAATGTTCTCCTGTGTTCTTTGTTCAACTGAGTTCCTTTCCTCTCACTTCTCATTTTGATACTAACATCTTTCGCAGAACGGTCGATTGAGGGAGAATGGATGAGAAAGTGAGTGAATTATGAAGCAGATTCAGTCTAATAGAATCCCTTCAGAAAGCGAATAAGAGTGAAAGAAGCGAGAAGAGTGGACAGGTAAATGAAGACGGAGATGACTGCTGAAGATGATGGAGTTGATTATAGAAGAGTGTTACGAGGAGTCTCGCTCTCACTCCCAATAATACTCCTGATGTGAGAACTGATGGAAGCACTGATGGAGTCAAGAAGGATGACAAGAGACTCAGTGTCGATCCTGAGGTACGGCAGACACGGCTACGGTATTCTGAAGAGTATCGATTGAGGAAGGACACTTCTTGGAGACTGGAGGAAAACAGGAGTTCATGCTGGTCAATACGACAGAGGCGCCTCTTGCAGTCAAGGTAAATCATCCATCCACTCAGTGAAAATCGATTATTGTAGATCAAATGCTCGAACAATGCACAGTACAGAGTGCTTCCAGTGTATCTATCGATCGAGAAGGTACCGTAATCTATCGTATCTCCCTCAATCAGCTCTTTCTCTTCAGAGTCAGATCTCTACTCTGACAGTGACTCGTCTCCCCGGTCCCGCGAAGAATGACAAACTGGTAGCCGCGTATTGTCCGATGGTCGATGGAGTGAAGGATCCCAAGGAGGTTTCTCCCTTTCTTCTTCCTTCCTCTATCCAACTGTTGTCTCTTCAGGCGATTACTAAACACGAAGGAAAGGGAAAGAAGTGCCAGATCATTCGAATCATGCTCAAAGTGGTTAATGCTGAAGATTTCGCAGTTCCCGATCCATCGAGAGAAGCCGTATCGTAATCTACGATTGAGATGACGATCGATAAACGATATATTGTACCTAAATAAAATATCGAATGAATAAAGATAGTACAACACAGTTTGTTGAAGTTGTATCATCTCATCAAAAATTTTCGTTCTTTGAACCATTCGATTCATCTGATTTCTGATTTTCTTCACACTGTAAAATGTTCTTCTTCACTCTCCTTGCAACTGCAAGTCCATAATTGAATGCAAATGGACTTCTCTCTTTCGTCTCCCGCACCTCCTCTCCTTCTCACTCTATCATCGTTCCCTCTCAGAGGAAGGGCAGTCCATTATGACTCCCGACCCAAAGAAGGGTAAGTACCGTACTCCCTCCCTCTCCATCTAGAGTACTCCCTTACAGTATCGAATCAGAAGTCGGTGTACTGTGCTGCACCAGGAGTCGCCCCTCCGTCTACTCCTCCCACCACTTCCCCCGCTAAGAATAAGGTGAGTCGATCTGTGATCTGTTCAATCGAACTGATCTTTGACCTTGCAGAAAACGCCTTCGAAGTCTTCATCGACCACAGGGTCAAAGACTGGTGAAAAGAAGAAGAAGAAGAAGTCCAAAGGAAGCAAAGGAGCCAAGAAATCGGTTCGGATCTCTCCAGTTACAGTACTCGGATGATACCGTATCTCTTTGCAGAAAACCGGAAAGAAGAAAACTCCGAAGAAGAAGGACGATAAGAATAAGAAACCGGCCTCTCCATCGTCTAACCCTCCAGAGTCCGAATCCGATTCCGATGAGGGGTACGGTATTCTTCCTCTCATCCAATCGATAACTGATTCCTACCATACCCTTACCGTATTCCATTCAGACCTCCTCCACCGGCCCCTCCTCCTCCCGTTCCTAAGCCAGCAGCTGCAGCACCCAAGCCAAAGGCAGCAGCAGCAGCTAAACCAGCAGCAAAGGCAGCCCCCAAACCGAAGCCGCCTCCTCCTCCTGTGATCGTTCCCATGGCCATACCTGCCAATATGACCGTATCCACCACATCGTCCATGCCTCAGGTACCGTATCCCTGTCCAGCTACCGTATCTCATGTACCGTACTCCAGACTGTGGTCATCGAAGGCCCCGGAGGGATTCCTCTTGTGGTTCCATTGAGTGAGAAGGACGAACATGGAAAGGTATACTGCAGCCTCTTCCTCCGATCGATCTATCGTATTCCTTGCAGCCAATCAAAGATGGTCCCACCCCTCTGAATCGTGCCCCTCTACAAGATACTACTGGATGTATGGTAGTCAACGAAAGAGGAATGCTCTACTTCTCTCCTGAATTCATGCTGGACAGAGTATCGATCCATTCTATCTACCGTTCTCAATCAAATCGCTGCAGGACGAGAATTTCAATGCAAAGTATCCACCCGCCAGTACAGTTGGACTGCTCACGAAAATCCTCTCGAATGCATCCACTTTCATTCCCAAGAATATCAAGGTACCGTATTCCGTTTGCTCTGCTGAATTAACGATCGATTACAGTTCCCTGAAGAGAAGATGACCGAACTTGGCTACACAAAGGCTCAATCTGGATACGTCTGCGTACGTCTACCGTACTCTCCTTCCAATCACTGACTGACTTATTTGTAGCTCACCTTCGAAACGGGATACTGTAGTTTCAATGAAGTGATGCCTGGTCAGCTGCCACCTCTGTGTCCTTCTGGGTACGGTAGATGGAATGGAATACTGTATCTACCGTATCCCATTCAGAGGAACTCTTGGAGTGATAATCAAGGATATGGTGAATGAGATGACATTCTTCGTTCCTTGTGATGGAAGAAGTGTTGGTCCTGCCCTTCAAGGAGTTGTCAGCACCGAAGAGAAACCAAAGGTATACTGTAGTCACTGATTATCGATTGATCTACCGTAATTTCAGGTCCCGGAAGGAACTCTAATCGGAGCGATCGTTCGTGGAGAATTCGAGATTCCCAAATTTGAACCTTGTGATAAGAAGGATGGAAAGGAAGGAGTAATTGGGTGGATCACTGCAGTGAGTACTGTACTCTCTACCGTACTCTACCGTATCCCATTCAGTCTCGCACTGGTGTTCCCATCTACGCCCCTGAACGTGGTCCGAAGGGAGATTTCCCCAATCCAGTCGGTGCAACTCCTGCTGCACAAGCTGCGGCTGCTGCAGGGGCTAAGGCTAAAGCTGCATCCAGAACACCCAAGAAGTCACTTGGAAAGGGAGGACCACCCACTGGAGGAGGAGGAGCAGCGGGAGGAACCAATGGAGTGAATGGAGGAACGGGAGGAGCCGATGGGGCTAATGGAGCCAATGGAACCAATGGAATTAGTGGAGCTGCTACTGGAGCTGCTACGGGAGGAGGGACTACCAATGGAAGTAATGGAGGGAATGCAGGTTGATTATTCCTCGTGTTCTCCATCCAATGAAACTCATTTGAAGGAACGACAGGGTCGGATGGATCTGCAGTAGGAGGAGGAAGTGGAAATGGAGGAGGAACGGCAAATGGAGGAACCAATGGAGCTGCTGCTGCTGCAGGAACTGATGGAAATGCTGCGGCTGGAGGAGGAGGGACTGGGGCAGGTCTGTCAATCCCCTTCTCTTCCCTACTCATCATCTCATTGAGGAGGAACAGTGAGTGGAGGAGGAACGGATGGAAATGCAGTGGGAGGAACAAATGGAGGACCCGCAGGTACTGTCCCTCTCTCTACCGTATCCATCTATTCCACTCAGGAGGCGCGGCAGGCACAGCTCCACCCTCGGAGAGTTCAGAGAATGCAGGAGGAAGTGAGGGAAGCAACAATGGAGGACAGCCTCCATCGGATCCTCCTGCTGAAGGAGAAGGAGGAGAAGGAGGAGGAGAAGAGAAGGAAGGTACGGTATCCCCCTTACGGTAGTCAATCGATTGAATTGAGGAGGAGAAGAGAAGGAAGCTGGAACTGGAGGAGGAGGAACATACAAACAAGAAGAGAGTTGTGATAAGAACAGCTCATCTAGCAAGCCAAAGTTCTTCAAAGATCAAGGATCAAGTTACTTCACTTACTACTAGAGTGAAGAGCCGTCCCTCATATAGGTTGTATGGCTGGCCCCTGATTATAATCGATAAAGTCGATTGAATTGTAACTGATGATGTGGTTGGGATGCACTGTAATGAAGTGGACGTTCACTGAACAAATTGAATGAAGGAACTGTCAAAAGCTGTCACGAATTCACTATTTTCTTTCCAAATTCAATGCTCCCTCTAGCTCTTGATCTTCTCAATACTTCTACTCGACAATTATCTTGTTCGCAACTGACTATTTTTACTTAGAATATAATTAACAGAGACCAGAGACCTTCAGTATGCTGTAGCATCTGAGCGACGAGAGGGTTTTTGAATAGAATTGGATAAACCTAATTTAGACGCACTTGCTACGATCATTGCAGTGAATCGGTCAAGGAAAAAATGAATCTGTCTAACTAATAACAAGAAACAGCTAGTAATACTCCAAATTTCTCCCACGAGTAAATCATTCCTTTCTCTATCCCCTACCAGTTATTCATTCCCTCTGGCAAGTTCTATCCCCTCTCTCAAATAGGTCATTCGCTTCTCTTCTCTCCATCACTGTTCCATCAACTCTTCCCCTTCACACGATTTCTGCCATTCTTCTAAGATCTACCCTGTAATAATGTCCGCTTCCTTTCTTAGACTGGCCAGTTCCTTCATAGACTGGATCTTCTCCAATTATGGGGGAAGACTGCCATTCTTCCTTCTCTCTCCCCTCAAGATCCCCTTTTCAGTTATTGTGGAAGAATAGAGAGAATCTTCCGCTTCATTGCAATTGTTGTTTGTCGTTCTTTCCTATCCATCGATATCACAATTCAGGGAAGAGCCCATTCTCATCCCAGTCCTTCCCCTCTATCCAATATGCTCAACCAGTCCCATTCCCTTTCATTGGACTCCGTGCCCTTCCTCATTCTATCCTGTCAATCATTACTCTGTCCTCTCTTGTTCACATTCAAATTTCTCTTTCGGATAACCCATGCAAATGATTCTGTTGCAGATCAGAGATGAGGATATCTCNTCATAACAATGCCATCAGCTACTCTCCACCCTCACACAACTCTTCCTCGGCCTACCTCTGCCACGACCCATGGTCTCCCAAGTCTCAATTCAGTCATAGATGAATCTTCCCTATATCCTCACAACTACCGTAGTCATCCTTCTATCTCCAGTCTACTTACTCCCTATCGACATCAACCAATCAATAATCAATGAAGATGAGGAGGGAACTTCATGGACTCATGCATCTACCAAAGCTACAGTACCCACGACAACAAATCGATTGATAGGAGATACACCAAGAAATGAGATGGAAGAGAACGAAGAAATTTATGAGGAACGGGATGGAGAAGAGAGGCCGATAACAACAAGTCTGGAAGCACCCCAGGAAGAGAGAAAAGAGGGAGAAGAGGTGATGGAGAAGAAACAAGAGTTGATTGATGGGGTATCATCAAATGTACAAATGGATAGAATGATGATGATGTGATACTCCGTATCCTCCTCATCTGATCATAGATAATTCCAGAGCTATCGTCGCTTCGTCGGAGAGGGAGACAATGAACTGGGAATGGAGAATCCGTGCGAGACCAAGTACACCATGGTCATGAGGTACGGTAGAGGATGTTTATCGATTGATGTGGTTAAATGAACTCAATTGCAGAACTATCAGTCCAGCGGATCGACAACTGAAACCGAACACGAAGGGAAGACAGCATATTGAACAGATTCTGGAGGTGAGTGGGAAATGATTGACGCGTATGAGATGTGAGATATTCCGTGATATACTATGATTCTTTCAGATGCCTCCATCTAAGGCAATGAATGTCGATCAAGCGAATATTATTTGGAAGTATCGACACTTCCTTTCAACGAATAACAGGTTGAGAAAGACTCTCGCTCTCTCCAAACTCTTCTTCTAATCTTCTCAATTCAGAGCTCTCACTAAATTCCTTCATGCAGTCAATTGGGATTCAACGTGCGAAGTGGAGAATGCACTGCAGTTGATGGAGTTAGTTTACCCATTTAAAAATAATATAATTTGATAAATAATGTTTAGTGAATGGCGCCCGATCCGACCAGAGGATGCACTCGAATTGCTGTCTCCCTACTTCAGACATCCGAAGGTGAGTGAGAGAACCCCCATCTGTTTCTATCCTCTTTCTCTCCCCTCAGGTCCGTGCCTATGCAGTGAATCGTCTGGTGACAGCAGCTCCCGATCGACTCCAATTGTTCCTCCCCCAATTGGTCCAGGTAACGAATCCGTCCCTCCCTCCTCCTCCCTCATCTTCTTCGCTTGCAGGCTCTCAAATACGAGCCGCAAACGGTGATCTTCGATGTGGATGCGGCAGTGAGTGAAGAGAGAGAGAGAGAGAGAGGTGTCCATGGGGGAGAGTAATCGAGGCAATTGCAGAAAGTGGAAGCGTCGATATCCGAAGACGCGCCGGATATGGTGGAAGTGAATAAGCCGAATACGGTGAGAGAGAAGAGAGGAGAGATGGAAGAGTGAGTCTTCCAATTGCAGACAACGGACGATCTGGCTGCTTTCCTCATTCAATATTCCACTTCCTATCTCAACTTTGCCAATTCTCTCTTCTGGCATCTCAAAGTGGAGGAACAAGCTCTGTCGGGGACGGAACAGGGAAATGTGGGTTCACTGAGTCGATCGATTGGAATGAATTCGACTCCTTCCAGATGTATTCTCGTCTTCGTGAACAATTGAAGGCCGCTCTAGAGAATTCATCGAATGCCGATGTGAAGGCGAGAGCGAGAAGTTTGATTGAGCAGGAGGTAGGGAGAGGGGGGGGGGTCTAGGGAGGGAGGAGGGGGGCTGTATAAAATGATCTTTCTCCCAGGAATTCGTGGAGATTCTGAAGAAGGAGACTCAACGGGCACAGAAGATTGCTGGAAGAGAACTGAGAGACAAGTCATTGAGAGAAGTGGGGAAGACACTGTAGATACAATCCAAGGGTATTCTCTTTACAGGCACTGCAAAACAACGCGAGACTGCAGAAATTGGATGATCTTCCTCTACCGATTGACCCCAATTTCAAGTAAGAAGATTATCTGTTATTGACTCATTGACCTCTTCAGAATGCAACGAGTAATCTCTGATCGAGCTCTCTTCTTCAATTCAGCCATGATGCCTACTAAAATGGCCATTAGGTGAGAGGGAAAGAGGGAGAGGGCAAAGGTAATGATCGTCCATTTGAGTGGTTATCGCAACAGCTCTGAGAAGATCGCAGATACGTACACTGTGATATTCAAGAAGGGGGATGATTTGAGGTGAGTGGAGAGGGGATGATTAGGGATTGATTTTAGAGAAGAATGGTTATAATTGAAGGCAAGATCAACTGGTGATGCAGATGATTCGATTGATGGACAATCTACTGAAGGAGAGCGAATTGGATCTCAAGTTAGTCGATGAGATTCTTTTTGGAAATCGCTATGACTTGTAACACTATGAGCTAATGGAGTAAAGTGATGGAAGTAGAATAGAAATTCAACCTCTTTCTCCTTTCTCAGAATGACTCCATACGGTGTTCTCGCGACTGGAACAGACGAAGGATTCGTCCAATTCATCAAGGCAATGCCACTCAGAGATGTCATCAACAAGCATCAGAGCATCCATGTTTGTGTTTTTCTATCATTTATTGAGTCTACATCGATTAATGATTTTTTCTCAGGATGCGATGAAATCGTACCGTCCTTCTCCCAAGGATGTATTCGGTATCGAACCAGAAGTAATCGATAACTACGTCCGATCTCTCGCTGGCTACTCTATCGTCTGCTATATTCTGGGAGTGAGTTTGGGAGGGGAGAGAATGAGTGGTCATGGGAAGCTTGGTCCAATCCCCTCTCTCTTCCAGGTGGGAGATCGTCATCTGGATAATCTTCTCCTCTGTGAGAATGGGCGGTTATTCCATGTCGACTTCGGATTCATTCTTGGACGGTATGATAGACTCTTTTGATGGGTTGAATGAGAAGGTTGATCAATATTGTATTCAGTGATCCGAAGCCTCTTCCTCCTCCGATGAAATTGACAAGTGAGATGATTGCTGCGATGGGAGGACTCAATAGGTGAGCGATTTGTTGAACGTTGAGGGGAAAGAGAGACGGCTGTGCTCCTAATATCACCTTTTCTCAGTGAGCAATGGAAGCGATTCGTCTCCTTCTGTGATCAAGCCTTCCAAATTCTTCGACGACACGCAAATCTGATCCTCAATCTCTTCTCTCTCATGCTAGATGCAGGCATTCCTGATATTGCAATGGAGAGAGATAAGGCTGTTGCCAAGGTGAGTGAGAGAGGGAGAAGGAGTGGGATGATCGATGAGTGATTGAAGGTTGAATCTCGACTGCAATTGCATCTATCGGACGACGAGAGATACGCATTCGTGAACAGATTGATTGAGTCATCGGTGAGTGGGAGGAAGGAGAGAGGGATGGGGAGGGAGATGTCTACGATGATTGGAAGTTGCAGGCAACGGCTAAGATGGCAGTTATCGTCGATTTCATGCATGATATCAAGCAGAATTTCTTCTGATTCACTCATCCTGACTTCCATTGGTTCGAGTCTATTCATTCTTATTGTAAATACTGCACTTTTCTCCAATGCCAAACTATGTTTGTATTCCACGGGAAATCGATTGACGGTGTCTACTGTAGATATCTCCTCTCTTCTAAATTTTCATATAATTTGTACATACATCTGTAAACAAATCAAAGATTATGTGATAAATCATTGATCTTTTTTTCAAAATCCATGTGCAAAGTATTTAACTTGTTTCCGCATATCGTATTCCTGGGTTCATTGTTCTCTCTTCTCATTTTCGCTTCGACTTCTCTCTCTTCTCATTTTGATACTAACATCGATCGCAGAACGGTCGATTGAGGGATAATGGATGAGAAAGTGAGTGAATTATGAACGAGGTTCAGTCTAATGGAATCCCTTCAGAAAGCGAATAAGAGTGAAAGAAGCGAGAAGAGTGGACAGGTAAATGAAGTCATAATCATTAATGGAGATGAAGAAGACTCATGAAGATGATGAATTGATTATAGAAGAGTGTTACGAGGAGTCTCGCTCTCACTCCCAATAATACCCCTGATGTGAGAACTGATGGAAGCACTGATGGAATCAAGAAGGATGACAAGAGACTCAGTGTTGATCCTGAGGTACGGTAGACACGGTTACGGTAGTCTGAAGAGTATCGATTGAGGAAGGACACTTCTTGGAGACTGGAGGAAAGCAAGAGTTCATGCTAGTCAATACAACAGAAGCGCCTCTTGCAGTCAAGGCAAATCATCCATCCAGTCAGTGATAATCGATAATTGTAGATCAAATGCTCGAACAATGCACAGTACAGAGTGCTTCCAGTGTATCTATCGATCGAGAAGGTACGGTAATCTATCGTATCTCCTTCAATCAACTCATTCACTTCAGAGTCAAATCTCTACTCTGACAGTAACTCGTCTTCCTGGTCCCGCGAAGAATGACAAACTGGTAGCCGCCTATTGTCCGATGGTCGATGGAGTGAAGGATCCCAAGGAGGTTTCTCCCTCTTTCCCTTCTCACTCTATCGAACTGTTGTCTCTTCAGGCGATTACTAAACACGAAGGAAAGGGAAAGAAGTGTCAGATCATTCGAATCATGCTCAAAGTGGTCAATGCTGAAGATTTCGCAGTTCCCGATCCATCGAGGGAAGCCGTATCGTAATCTACGATTGAGACGACGATCGATAAACGATATATTGTACCTAAATAAAATATCGAATGAATAAAGATTGTACAACGCAGTTTGTTGAAGTTGTATCATCTCAAAAAAATTTCATTCTTTGAACCATTCGATTCATCTGATTTCTGATTTTCTTCACACTGTAAAATGCTCTTCTCCCTCCTTGCAACAGCAAGTCCATAATTGAATGCAAATGGGCTTCTCTCTCTCGTCTCCCTCTCCTCCTCCTCTCACTCTATCATCGTTCCTTCTCAGAGGAAGGGTAGTACATTATGACTCCCGATCCGAAGAAGGGTAAGTACCGTACTTCCTCCCATTCCATCTACCGTACTCCCTTACAGTATCGAATCAGAAGTCGGTGTACTGTGCTGCACCAGGAGTCGCTCCTACGTCTACTCCTCCCACAGCTTCCCCTGCAAAGAATAAGGTGAGTTGATCTTTGATCTTTGATCTGTTCTATCGAATTGATCTTTGATCTTTGATCTATTCTATCGAATTGATCTTTGATCTTTGATCTATTCTATCGAATTGATCTTTGACCTTTGCAGAAAACACCTTCGAAGTCTTCATCAAAGACTGGTGAAAAGAAGAAGAAGAAGAAGTCCAAGGGAAGCAAAGGAGCCAAGAAATCGGTACGGATCTCTCCAGTTACAGTACTCTGAAGGTACCGTATCTCTCTTTGCAGAAAACCGGAAAGAAGAAAACTCCGAAGAAGAAAGACGATAAGAACAAGAAACCGGCCTCTCCATCCTCAAACCCTCCAGAGTCCGAATCCGATTCCGATGAGGGGTACGGTATTCTTCCTCTCATCCAATCGATAACTGACTCATACCGTACCCTTACCGTAATCGATTCAGCCCTCCTCCACCGGCCCCTCCTCCTCCCGCTCCGAAGCCTGCAGCAGCTGCAGCACCCAAGCCAAAGGCAGCAGCAGCAGCTAAACCAGCAGCAAAGGCAGCCCCCAAACCGAAGCCGCCTCCTCCTCCTGTGATCGTTCCCATGGCCATACCTGCCAATATGACCGTATCCACCACATCGTCCATGCCTCAGGTACCCTATCCATGTCCAGCTACCGTATCTCATGTACCGTACTCCAGACTGTGGTCATCGAAGGCCCCGGAGGGATTCCTCTTGTGGTTCCATTGAGTGAGAAGGACGAACATGGAAAGGTATACTGTAATCCCTCCCGTCTATCGATCGACCGTTTTCCTTCCAGCCAATCAAAGATGGTCCCACTCCTCTTAATCGTGCCCCTCTACAAGATACCACTGGATGTATGGTAGTCAACGAAAGAGGAATGCTCTACTTTTCCCCTGAATTCATGCTGGACAGAGTATCGATCCATTATGTCTACCGTACTCAATCAAATCGTTGCAGGACGAGAATTTCAATGCAAAGTATCCACCCGCCAGTACAGTTGGACTGCTCACAAAAATCCTTTCGAATGCATCCACTTTCATTCCCAAGAATATCAAGGTACCGTATTCAGTTTGCTCTGCTGAATTAACGATCGATTACAGTTCCCTGAAGAGAAGATGACCGAACTCGGCTACACAAAGGCTCAATCTGGATACGTCTGCGTACGTCTACCGTAGCCTCATTCCAATCACTGATTGACTTATTTGCAGCTCACCTTCGAAACGGGATACTGTAGTTTCAATGAAGTGATGCCTGGTCAGCTGCCGCCTCTGTGTCCATCTGGGTACGGTAGATGGAATGGAATACTGTATCTACCGTATCCCATTCAGAGGAACTCTTGGAGTGATAATCAAGGACATGGTGAATGAGATGACATTCTTCGTTCCTTGTGATGGAAGAAGTGTTGGTCCTGCCCTTCAAGGAGTTGTCAGCACTGAAGAGAAACCAAAGGTATACTGTAGTCACAGAACATCGATTGATCTATCGTACGTAATCTCAGGTCCCGGAAGGAACTCTAATCGGAGCGATCGTTCGTGGAGAATTCGAGATTCCCAAGTTCGAACCTTGTGATAAGAAGGATGGAAAGGAAGGAGTAATTGGATGGATCACTGCAGTGAGTACAGTAACCTCTTCAGTACTCTACCGTATCCCATTCAGTCTCGCACTGGTGTTCCCATGTACGCCCCTGAACGTGGTCCGAAGGGAGATTTCCCCAATCCAGTCGGTGCAACTCCTGCAGCACAAGCTGCAGCTGCTGCAGGAGCAAAGGCTAAAGCTGCATCCAGAACACCCAAGAAGTCACTTGGAAAGGGAGGACCACCCACTGGAGGAACCAATGGAGGAATGGAGGAGCTGGAGGAACCAATGGAACCAATGGAGTGAATGGAGGAACGGGAGGAGCCGATGGGGCTAATGGAGCCAATGATGCCAATGGAACTAATGGAGGAACTGCTACTGGAGGAGGAACTACCGATGGAAGCAATGGAGGGAATGCAGGTTGATTATTCCTCGTGTTCTCCATCCAATGAATCTCATTAAAGGAGCGGCAGGAGCTAATGGATCTGCAGTAGGAGGAGGAAGTGGAAATGGAGGAGGAACCACTAATGGAGGAACCAATGGAGGAACCAATGGAGCTGCAGCTGCTGCAGGAACTGATGGAAATGCTGCAGGAGGAGGAGGAGGATTGACTGGGGCAGGTTGGATGCTCCCCTTGTCATCCCTCTTCATCTTTCCATTCAGGAGGAACAGTGAGTGGAGGAGGAACGGATGGAAATGCAGTGGGAGGAACAAATGGAGGACCGGCAGGTACTGTAGTCCCTCCCTCTACCGTATCCATCTCTCTTCCACTCAGGAGGCGCGGCAGGCACAGCTCCACCCTCGGAGAGTTCAGAGAATGCAGGAGGAAGTGAAGGAAGTAACAATGGAGGACAGCCTCCATCTGATCCTCCTGCTGAAGGAGAAGGAGGAGAAGGAGGAGGAGAAGAGAAGGAAGGTACGGTACTCCCTCCCCTTACTGTACTCTATCGATTGAATTGAGGAGGAGAAGAGAAGGAAGCTGGAACTGGAGGAGGAGGAACATACAAACAAGAAGAGAGTTGTGATAAGAACAGCTCATCTAGCAAGCCAAAGTTCTTCAAAGATCAAGGATCAAGTTACTTCACTTACTACTAGAGTGAAGAGCCGTCCCTCATATAGGTTGCATGGCTGGCCCCTGATTATAATCGATAAAGTCGATTGAATTGTAACTGATGATGAGGTTGGGATGCACTGTAATGAAGTGGAAGTTCACTGAACAAATTGAATGAAGGAAATGAAGGAATTCACTATTTTCTTTCCCAATTCAAATCTCCCTCTAGCTCTTCTCAATACTTCTACTCGACAATTATCTAGATAGTTCGCAACTGACTATTTTACTAAGAATAGAATTAAGAGAGACCAGTGACCTTGAGTATGCTGTAGCATCTGAGCGACGAGAGGGTTTTTTAGACGGACTTGCTACGATCATTGCAATGAATTGGTCAAGGAAAAATGAATCTGTCTAACTAATAACAAGAAACAGCTAGTAATACTCCATATTTCTCCCACGAGTAAATCATTCCTTTCTCTATCCCCTACCAGTTAGTTATTCATTCCCTCTGGCAAGTTCTATCCCCTCTCTCAAATAGGTCATTCGCTTCTCTCTTCTCCATCACTGTTCCATCAACTCTTTCCCTTCACACCATTTCTGCCATTCTTCTAAGATCTACCCTGTAATAATGTCCGCTTCCTTTCTTAGACTGGCCAGTTCCTTCATAGACTGGATCTTCTCCAATTATGGAGGAAGACTCTGCCATTCTTCCTTCTCTCTCCCCTCAAGATCCCCTTTTCAGTTATTGTGGAGAGGAAATCTTCCGCTTCATTGCAATTGTTGTTTGTCGTTCTTCCCCAATCCATCGATATCATAATTCTGGGAAGAGCCCATTCTCATCCCAGTCCTTCCCCTCTATCCAATATGCTCAACCAGTCCCATTCCCTTTCATTGGACTCCGTGCCCTTCCTCATTCTATCCTGTCAATCATTACTCTGTCCTCTCTTGTTCACATTCAAATTTCTCTTTCGGATAACCCATGCAAATGATTCTGTTGCAGATCAGAGATGAGGATATCTC
>LS520434.1:34929-49105 GCA_900490845.1 Pristionchus japonicus
GGGGGGGGGGCAAGGAGGGAGAGGGAGGAGGACGATACTAGAGGGGTGGCGATAGGGGTTGTTGAGAGGGCACTAACTATGATTAATTATTGAATGATTCTACTTGATTGAGTGAAGAATGAAACAGTGAATGCATCGTCAGATATCTCTCATCTCTGATCCTCTCTCCTTTCAGTCCTCCTACCCCGCATGGGAGACAGTGGGACAGCGGGCAGTGAAGCTGGCAGCTGCACTCAGGACGACCGTCACTGCACTCTCCGCATTCAATGACTCCGTGCAGCACGTATCCGACCTGGCCAGCAATCTCAAGGGTGAGACAGTGCCATTTGAGACTGAAAATGGTTAACAATAGCTTCTTAGCCATCTTGAACAGAGCGAATCCACGAAAATGTTTTTTTGCCGGGAACAAACGAGGGATACCGGAACGTTGCTATCTCCTCCCTCCTTGCAGGTGCGAGTCGCGACGTGGGTGCGTGTGTCACTCGAGTCTGCATGCGACAGAGAGCACTCGAGGCTAGACTCAAGGTGAGACATTGTCTTGTACGAAGCTGTTGTTTGACCAGGGCACTGATCTAACGATTGGTCTAGCTGATAGGGTAGAGGCTGCATGGTTTCTTCACTTGTAGTTCCAAGCCATCGGAAAGTATCTGTCACAACCATATTGATTCGATCACCTATTCTCTCTCTTATCAGACTCTCTCGGATGCTCTAGGGGACGAATTGGCAGTGGGAGTGCACGCACGGACTGCATTCTGGAAGGGGAGGACAGCTGAGATGGACAAGAATGCTGCCAAGCATGTCAAGAAGGTACGAGAAGAGGGGGAGAGGGGAGAGGAGAGAGAGGGGCTGTGGGATGAGAGTAGTCTTACAATTGGAATGCGAATCAATTCTGAATCGGTGGTGTTGTTCCTCTCCAAATATCTAGGATGAGTGAAACGCGTTTGCGACATGGGGTGAGCATTCTTTTTTTGGTGAATTTCAATGAACAGGGCGGCGGTGCTCCCTTGAAAAGGAAGATCTAATCCACTCTCTCCAATCCACTCTCTGTTTCAGACTCGCTCCCGCAAGACTCGTCCGGACGAGACAGCGATGGCCACGCAGAAAGGATTGTGCAAGCAGCTACTGGCTGAGCAGAGGGCACAGTTCGCCTTCTTCCTCTCTCAGATGCAGCCTGTGCTCGTGAGTGAAGGGAGAGGGGAAGGGGACGGAGTGACGTGTTGCCCCCCTGTTGCTTGTCTGTTTGGTGATCTGGTATCTCGTCTATCCCTGTTGCATTGCCCTTCAGTGGATGTTACCCCGCGCTAGACCGCTCGAACAATGTAATAGGTGCGAGAATGAGAATGATAGGAATAGGAAAACAACGTTTCTCATCGAGATTTGTAGATGGAGGTGTCAGAATGGGAGAAAATGATGGTTCCTCTTCTATTGCAGACAGCAGAAGTGGCCCTTCTGGACGAGGCATCTCATATTCGTCCCTCCGTCGAATCACTCGAGAGCACGATGAAGCATGTGGATGGAGAACAATTGGTCGAGACCATTCTCACTGATCTGACCCAGGTGAGGAAGAGAGAGGGGGAGAGAGAAGGGTTGGGGGTGTTGGTAGGACTGATGAAACGGTGATCGATGCGATAGGTAGGAGAACGTTCAGTTTTTGAGAATTTTGAAAACCACGGTGGCACTCGGAAGCAAATGACTAATCTCTCAAACTCTAATAGTATGCATTTTTCTTGCAGGGTGCGGAGAGTGCATGGAAGACGTGTCTGGGGACGGAGGGAGTCTCCTTCTCCCTCTCTTCCTCCACAACGACGACGTCTTCAGAAGGAGATGGAAGATCGTCACGGATGACTTCCCCTTCTGTGATGATGGGATATGAGGGTGAGTGGGAAGGGCAGAGTGACTAGGCGCTTTCACGGCGCACAAGTGCTATGTACTTGACACGGCCCTCCACTCCCCCGCCTCGAAAACCGGTCTGGCATTGTTCCAAGTTTTGTTACTTTTCCCCGGCTCCGGAATTCCGGGAATTCAAAAATAATTTGTGTCAAAGTTGCTTAACTTATTCGTTTAAAATATTTTGAGCTATACTTAATTAGCGAAACTTATTAATTATTGCTGGAACTGATGCGGTGGGCTTTCGGGGCAATTTGTGCCCCCAGCTACTCCTCGACGTGGTTATTGTTGGCTTTGAAAGTATTGGAACGAGACGAAGATGATTTAGATTAAATGCTATTGTATAAACCGCCGAATGAGTCAATAAGAGGTGCTGAACGCACTCCGGAAGGTAAGTGTAAGCATTGCTGAAATGATAAACTAGAAAATGGCCCGATTGTCACCAGAAGGTTAATCAAAACCTGCCCAGTGGCTTCGTCCAAAGCCTCGTGCAATTACACAAGACATTCTCGTCGTATTATGTTTAGAAAACAATATTTAAATGCTTTTAATAAAACAAGTAATAAATCAAAACATCGAGACACAACCACGCTCCAGCCCTAAAAACCGTAGTTAAGACCCGAAAAGGCTACGGTAGGCTATTGTACGGAAGCGGTGAATCAAACTTGTCACGATTTTGGCACTTTGCCAATGGGCGGAGCCAGCCCGCGCTAACGTGGTGGTGTAAGCGGATAAATTGCGCTGTTTGGAGGGCCGTGACTTGAGATACTTTGATGCTAATCGATGTGTAGCAAAATGGTCAAGGAATTAGGACAACTATTCTGAAGTGGGTGGTGCGAACTGATTGATCTCTTTCCTTCACAGACACGTACGCTCCATCCTCCAATCCGGACGTCGATCTAACCCCGAAGCAACACCACCACCCGACACATGGACAGCCAATTCAAGTGAGATGGATTCTAGTGTTTAGAACTATTTTCGAAATGCGAAAAGTGATCCAGATGTTTCGTGCAACCTCTTCTGATCGTATAATCGGCGCATTCCCATCTTTCAACAAGTTTTATTGCCAACTAATGGGTTTCTTCCAGCACATCTACGCGTCGACTCTTCCCCATCATCCGCCCTCCTCTCTTCTCTCATCCAATTCCTCCCTCAACCATCCCCATCATCCTCACCATCAAATGGGAGGATCAGCCATCTCTTCCACTCCCTCCATCCCTCGTCCCGTCCTTCCCCCAAACGGAATGACCAGCATACAGAAACACACACTGGGTGAGCCATTCTCTTTGTAGTTTGGTCATGGAGGTGATCTAGTGATAATGGATCTTATCCTCTCAGGTCGTCGTCTCTCTTCCACATCCGTTCCCGTTCCTCCCACTCCTACCTCGTTGAGTGCCAGTCCCACTGAGATCTGTGAGCCATTCTGCAATTTCTACTTCCTCCTCCGCGATGTTTATGATTCATCCCTCACTCTTATTCGGTTCCATTCTTTCAGCGGCAGTCTCATCCTTCCGTGGATCGGCCTCTGAACTGACAATGAGACGTCCGCAGTCCTTCGCAGGGGGTGGATTGGGAGGAGGAGGAGGGACGAATGCAGGTGGCAGTTATGCAGCCGCTCCTCTCCTCACTCCAGCAACTACTATTGGAGGAGGAGGATATGGTGAGTGGTGGGAGAAGATGACATCCGTGAAAGTCCAAAAGAGAGCTGAACAAGCCACTACTTCTGAATCAATTCAATTAAGGGAGACCAAAGTGTATGGTGTATTGAGCTGTCCCATGGGAAAAAAAATTATCAAATGAAAGTAACTCTCTCACATTCACAACTTGTATTCACATATTTTCAGGTGCGTCATCGACCTTCTCCTATGGTGGCTCCTCTTCGTCTTCCTCTTCTGCTTCCGCCCATCAAGCGACCTCCTCCATGATTGCCGAGACTGTCCAAGCTATTGAGGGATTGGGAAACGATCTCGATCAGTTCTGCACTCCAAGAGCTGATGGAGCCACACTCAGGAGAGGTACGGATGAGAGGAGAGAGAGGATACGGTAGAGAATAGATTATTGATTGATTACGGTGATATTGCAGGCGAGTACGCGGATGTCTACATGAGGAACAACGGAGGAGCGGTGAGAGTGAGACCAGGTGAGGGGATCTCAGAGGGATTATTGTAGTCTCACAGATTCTGTCGATTGTTTACAACGAAAATTATACTCAGCGTAGTCTAATACTATCGGACTGTGTGGATTCCTTATCTATGAATCGGTATCATCATCAGAATCTCAAGCGCGACCTCTTCCTCCCTCTCGTCGCTCGTCTGCCATCACCTCAGCCACTCCCAATGCTCCGTCGGTCGCTGAGGCTAGATTGAGTATGGTATCTGGCCAATCGGGTGAGTCAATCGATTGATTGAGGGATACGGTAGAGGAATCATCGATGAGCTGAGGGGGATGATACACGATGAGCAATGGCGACAAAATGTGATCTGTTCTTCTCAGGTGCTTCCTCTCTTCGGGCCTCTCGTCAATCATTGATCTCAGACGGAGGAAACGGATCGGAAGCTCCGCCCACTGGCCCCGCCCCTTACAATCTCATCGACACAACTCCCGTCTCATTCCGACCCCAGTCTCAGTACGCGACTGCCGGCTACGGTAGACAGTTCTGATTCGGCTGACATCTCGATTGATTGTTTGTATACAGTAGACGCTGATATAGAGTGGCTCAGATAGTATTCATCTTTCTCTTTCTATTACTTGAAACATTCAGTTCAGGTTTGACTTGAATATCCATTATTTTTGTCTGTGTGAACTGACCGATTGAGAGATAATCTTTCACCCCTTTTAGACGGTTTATTTGTGTTAATCTTACTACTCTATCTCGCTCTTTTATATGTTATCGATTGTTTTATCAACTCGAAAACGGAGCAGAAACTTCATTATCCCTCATTCACTCTTTCGACCTCATATGCTCATCCCCTCCCTCTTCTCCCTCTCATAGTTACTCATTTGGTCTTTGATCTCTAGGTTGAGGACCCCCCCCTCCCACCCTCACCTCTACCCATCACAACCCATCGACAAACCGGTATTTGACTTATTCAAATCGAGACGGTAATGTTAATTCTGCTACTTTCTAACATCATTGTGGAATATTATCTGTTTATTACTAATAATTCATAATAAACACTGAGATCAATGTGAGAAGAGATTGCTTGATCTCATCTTGTTTGATCTACCCTCCATCTTTTCTTACTCGATTCTTATTTCCTATTTCTTTCTTTCCATTCGTTTTCGCCGAATTCCCTCCTTTCCAAATCCCACACTGATCCATTCTAAATGAATTCATTGTCTCTCAACCGTCTATCTGATCTCCTCACTATTTCCAACATTTGCGTATTCCTCCCTGCATCATCTTTACCCCTCTCTTTGTCTCTCCCTCCCATCCATTTCAACGCCGGCTCTCGTGTCGACTGGTTTCCTGTGCATCTTCGACAAGGAAGGCTTCCCTCCCGATTCGAACTATCTCTTCCTCGGAGATTACGTGGACAGAGGCCGTCAGAAGATCGAGACCATCATCCTCATGTTCTGCTGCAAGATCAAGTGAGTACGGTATCCCTCAATCTACCGTATTCCAGGTACCCCGAGAACTTCTTCATGCTTCGAGGAAAACACGAATGTCCTGCGATCAATCGCGTCTACGGTTTCTATGAGGAGTGTAATCGGAGATACAAGAGCACCCGTCTCTGGCAGATTTTCAACGTGAGTCGACCCATTACTATTGTACCGTATCCTTACCGTATCCCTTGCAGGTGGTTCAAGATGGATACGAGTTCTTCGCATCCCGTCGTCTCGTCACTCTCTTCTCTGCTCCTCACTACTGCGGTCAATTCGACAACCATGCTGCGACCATGAGGGTACGGTATAGGGATACTGTCCTCGGAGATTACGTGGACAGAGGACGTCAGAACATCGAGACAATAATCCTCGTGTTCTGTCACAAGATCAAGTGAGTACGGTATCCTGCTACAGTATCCCTCAATCTACCGTATTCTAGGTACCCCGAGAACTTCTTCATGCTCCGAGGAAACCACGAATGTCCTGCCATCAATCGCGTCTACAGCTTCTATGAGGAGTGTAATCGGAGATACAAGAGCACCCGTCTCTGGCAGATTTTCAACGTGAGTACCGTATCCTACCGTATCCTACTTACCGTATCACTTGAGGATACCTTCAACTGGATGCCCCTGACATCCTCTCGACCAGCTGTGAAATATGCTCCTTCTCCCAGGTACCCTAGTGTAAATGATTCTAAACGTTGCAGGGTCTGGTTATGTATTCGACCAGGATGCCGTGATGGGAATCGATCTCATCGCCTGAGCCCATCAGGTACTGTAACATGCTGTAGCCATCGATCCATTCCAATTGTACCGTATCCTTACCGTAACCCTTGCAGGTGGTTCAAGATGGATACGAGTTCTTCGCATTCCGTCGTCTCGTCACTCTCTTCTCTGCTCCTGACTACTGCGGTCAATTCGACAACCATGCTGCGACCATGAGGGTACGTTATAGGGTTACTGTAGGGGTGGGATGATCTTTGATCCTTTGGAATACAGTATCTTCAGTAGTTTTGTCCATCTCAGGTGGACGACAAGATGAGATGTACGTTCGTGATGTACAAGGCAACGGCTAAAAATGACAACGCAACAAGCATAAATCCCCTCCGTAAATCGAGTTTTAGAAGAACGATAAAATACATGATGTTTCGTTCTCGTACACACATAGTGATCAACTGCGGAGTAATACTGGGAGGAATAGGATGGGATAGGACGAAGGACTGGTTCGTTGGTGAGAACTAGGTTTCTTGAAGAAAGGTCAGAATCGATCGTTGAATCCTTCACGTTCCACTCTGCAAAATTAATTAAATTCATAGTGACGGAAATGAGTATTTGTCTGCACGTGCAGAATTGAATTTGCCTGTCCATCTGTCAATCTTCTATCTCTTCTCGTTTCTCTTTTCATTCGGTCCCTTGAAACCAATGCCGAAAGGTGGTTTGGTCGTCTATCTCTTGATCGTCGTCGTCATTTCGTTCATTTCGTCGATGGGCGATCTAAGTCCTCGTGATTACCAGTTTATTGGCCAGACAAGAGTGACCCCGAGCGAGGTGAGATCGGCTGATATTTTTTAGAGTCGTCTGTTCTGTTTTGTGTCAGATTCGCTTTGAGACCAGTCATGCTACTACTACGAGAGTTGTCAAAGTTTATAATGCTAATGAGCATAAGATAGAAATGATGGTACTCAAATATTGTATCTGCTCCTGTACCAACTACGGATAATTCAGGTTGGAAAAAATCGACCTAGAGAAGGAGTCGTTTGCCTTTCGGCAAAGTATGTGTCAATTCCGCCGAAGAGACATTCAGAGATTGTATTGCAATTCAATGCGTGCGACAGAAAACCTGATACATTCGTAAGATACATAGAAATGTACAACGGGCACTTTACCATTTCGTTTGTTGCAGGTAAAATTCAAGATTCTACTCGCGTATGACAGACAAGGATTATTCGGAACGGCTGAAGAACTTTATTCATCAGCAGAAGTTTCTTCAAACTACAAACTCAGGTGCAAAAATATAATCATATCAGATCAAATATGCTGCTACGAGATACGTGTTTGCAATATTTTATGACCCGACGGCAGGAACCATCGCAAGTGAGCATTGTGCATCGATTACCAAATGGTCGTTTCCTCTTCAGAGTGCTCTGGCCCTAAGGTCACATGCAATCCATCAGGAAAGGTTCTTGGTTCCGTGAAAGGAAATGCTAAAAAAACCAAGCCCGAAAAAGACGAAGGAGAGAACCGTGTGAACTGTTTTCTCTCCCCTTGCCCGGTTTTTTTACAGCCAGCCGCTCTAATTTTCATTCGCCTCTTCAGAGCACAACAAAGTTCAATGGAACTGTTAAGGAATGGATTTATCACGTCAAGAATTATCACACAAAAAACACCCTTGCTCCAGTGATGATAACTCACAGAGACAGAGATGATACGACCAAGGATCTACTTTTCAGGAGGGAGCATTCATTGACTGTACGGAATGCACTAAAATTATGTATTATGACAAACAGTACACGGATCACGGAAAAGTGTGTGCTGGGAGGACGTCAGTAAAAAGGAGGTTCGGAACGTAAAAAAGAGACAATTCATCGAGTTTTAAGAGTTGTTCTGGATGATGGATCTGTAATATATTTGTGCTCAAGTGATAAGTTCTTCGAAGAGGTGATCTACAGTACTCCCCAACTCATCGACCGTACTATCTTCTCAGAGAATGTACGCGACTGTGGATCTCGTGCCGTCCGTGGATGATGCGAAGGAGGGCTTCAGAGAGACGCTCCATCAGGTCTCTGGAAAGAATATTGAGTGTGACCTACCGGAATGCGACCTGTTATCTGGACACGGATCACAGTAACCCTCATAATACTGTGCTCCTCTGATCTACAGTATACGATACCGTACTCCTGGATGTCGTGCTCATCTCAGCCTACAATTAATATGTGTTTCTGACAAACCATATCCCCAATGACCAGTCGCAGTTTGAACTGCAGGACTAAAGCATAGATGAACGATTAACTTTTCTCTCTTCAGGTGAGTACAACGGAGAATGAACTGGAAAAGTCTGAGGAGAAAGAGGAGGAGAAGGTTTTAACGGTTTGACCTACCGTACACCTCAATCAATCTACCGTACTTATCCTATCTCAGACTATCACATGCGAATCTATCTCAACATCTCATATTAATGGATACACAACGAGGGAAATCGATACTCACCAGGTTTGGAAAGATGGCAGAGTAACTTCCCGCTGATGCGTCTATGCTCCAACGAGCTCACTAGTGTATCTGTCATCAAACATGACCGTTGCAAAGCAAAATGGAGAAGAATCATTCTATTTCCAACCCTTCAAATATCTACTTCAACGCGTCAATGCTTCGAACGATTTTTTGCACATGAAGTCGCAATATGTGCCAAATTCATTCGTGCCTCACTCCTTCTCTATTCTCTTACAATCCTAATCCAATCCTCCTCCCTCTCAGGTGAGCAGTACTGACTTGTATGAGAAGGAGAAACGCGCCGACTCCGTCGGAAGGGACAAGGACACCAATAAGGATGCTGACAAGGTATGGCCTACCGTACTCCCCAATCAATCTACCGTACTCTTCCTCTCAGGACGCGGACACGAACACGAACAAGGACGTGAATGGCAAAGAAACCAGTGAGTTTGATAGGCTAGTTGAACCAAATTTCTCTAATTTTCCCATTGCAGTTGACGACTATTTTTCCGATCTGAAAACTGGGAAAAAGTAGAGAAACAGAGAAGGTTTTAACCCACAGTGATCGGTTCGACCTAAAATTACACTGTGATAAAGAAAAAAAAACATTCCACGCTTTTCTATACTTGTAACTTCAAATTATCGTCTGAACGGACTATATTAAGTGACCACAACTTCTTTGACGGCGCTAAAAAAATTCCTCCAAAATCAACGTTTCTTCAGAAAAATGTACATTTACAGAGCGAGAAACAACGAAAGACGAAAGACAACCCTTCTTGGTTGATTATTGATGCAGATCAGTAGCAGATCGATAGGCTTCCAGAATCTTCGTCCGAATCGCCTTAAGGATCAAAGATCAACAACGATAACAACGACGATTTTCTCCACTCACCTGATCATTTCCATTGTTGAATGTGATAATCTTGCCCTGAGTGCCTCCGATGCCAAGGAATCCCTTCTTCTTCTCCTTCAGCACAATCTGCCAATCGATATTTACTACTACCGTACCCTCCTTGCTATCGTACCTTGCTTCCATTCTCGGCGAAAGTCGGTTCGTGGATCTTTCCATACTCAGTCGACCAGTCAGTCGACCACGTTCCCATCATATCAGTGCGCTGCAAAATCATCATCTAATAGCTGCTAACGAGCGTAAGTCCTTACCTTGGATATAATGAGAGATCAGTGACAAGGAGAACACACTTGTCAGAAATGGAAGCGTGCGACAGGAATTGATCACCCGCCTCCTTTAGCGCTCCTCTATCCGTATCCTGAAGGGCATCGATTGATATCGATAAACTCATCAATCGATACGATCAAACTGTATCTACTCGTACCTTGAAGATCTTGTTTCCGATTCCCTCTGAAGCAGAGTAGGGGCGCACGATTCCGTCAAATCGGATCAGACGAGGTGCTCTGCAATCGATCGATACTGTATTCACCGTAATCCCTTACTACCGTACCTGAGTGGATCGGTACTTCTATCAGCTCCAACTACAGTCTTCACACTCTGAAGGGTGGAAGAGGCGAGGTCGACAGCACCAGAGACAGGTCGAGTCACCACTCCAACCAGACCCTTGCCCAGTCCCTGAATTGAATGAGTCCGCAAGAAACTCACGTTTGACACTCAAGTTTCACGCTATACAACTTGTAAAAACTCCTAACAATAAGAAGATAAGAACAGAGACATTCGCGGTTTCAGCTCTATCCATCCCACGCAAAAATAGTACTCTCGTACCTTGACGAATCCTCCAGCTCCTCCCTGTCTCGCTCCCTCGATCGGTTTCGTCACAACTCCAGTCACTCCATCGACGATTCCCATTCCCAATCCCTTCACTCCGCGTGCCATTCCCTCGATACCAGACTGAAAACGGATAATTTGCTAATTATTACTCAGATTATCTACATAAACTTCGGTGAAACAGACTTACCGCGGGTTTCCTGTTCAGATCCTCCTGTCTCTTCCTCTGGTACTCATCGTCGAACGTGAGTGCTGCCACTCCCTACAAGAGAAAGATCCAATCAGTTGTTGATTACCCTCCATCCACCGTACCTTTCCGACGGTTCCGGCGATTCTTCCGACAGCTCCGGCTGCGCCTCCTATCGTGTGGCCGACCAGTGACTGCACTCCCAGAGCCATTCCAGACACGAATTCCTCCGGACCCTGCAACAACCAATTACGCGATGAAGCAATCAAACTAGTTGATCTCATTAATCGATCACTGTATGCTCTACTGTACCTGGATGACTCCTTGGAATGGCTGGTAGAAGAGATCTTCCACTCCAGACGAGAGATCTCTCACGAGTCCGAACGGGTTTCCGATGATATCCAGACCGAGAACAAGCACGTACAACTGCTTGATTGCCTGCAACGAAGAGAGATTTAGGGGATCGAGCGAATCAATAAAGGCCTCGAGATGAATCAAAAAAAGTGCGAAACACTGGCCTGTTTGGTGTAATGAGAGATAATCTCTCCATTCAGTTGGTCGTTACTGAAGAAGACGCACGTTCGCTCGAAGTACGCCAGTCTGGAATTGAAAAAAAAAGTAAAATAAAGCAGGCGAAAGAAATTTGCCGCCAGCAGGGGCCGAACCTGCGGGGCTTATTAGACCTATGAGACTCCGACGAGAGTCCGACCAATTTGAGAAGAATGGAAATGAATTGAGACTGGATAGGAATGGGAGAGCAATCACCAGTTGTGCCTCCTTGTGAGAACGAGAGATGGATCTGAAGAGAGAAAAATGAATAAAAGAACATTAGAAAACACCTTTCCTTCAACGAATACTCAATAGCAAATGAAGCTAAAATACTGACCATGAGGGGTGAGATATGGAGTACTTGGTAGAAACTCTTTGGCTTCTGAACCTTCCACGATTGAGCGAGATCTTCCAGTTTAGTCTCCGTCAACTTGAAGTCTTTCGCGAATGCTTCCTTCTGAAAAACGATAGATCAAAGATCATTATGTAAATTTACTTCGAAAGATCGTAAAGTATTCCGTTAAAAATACAAATTTCCAATCACACAAACTTCTACGAACCCACATCATACTGCTTCACTTCAGCATCGGTGGCAATGAACTGGAGTAGAGCATTGATCGCTCCCTGGTCGACTCTCACTGCAAACTCTTGCATCAACACCTTCACGTACTCGAACTGAAATGGAGAGATTAGAATGCCCTGAATCTATTTTAAAAAAATGCTTCACAAGCAAGCAACTTCTAACTCCCTCTTGTTTATCGATACTCATAGAACTGATCAGGGGAAAACAATTCCGATCGAGATACCTCAGGGACACTGGAGTGTTCGCTCTGTCTCTTGACCATGGACAGTTCGATGAATGGTTTGGGTGCGTTGTCTTGGACGATTGAACGAGGAGGAGGAACGGCCGAGAGCATGCACGGGAAGACGCACGCGTCCAGCTGAATTGATAGTTGTGGAAAAAATATTAGGAGTGAACATGATATCCAAAAGGCGAGTTTGCTGTTACAGGCACTTCACGAAACAATAGAACATGTTAAATGACCGTTAAAATGCAGTTATAAGGCGAAACCATGAACATTACTGACCTGATTATCGATCTGAATGTGATTCAGCTTGAGATGCACCTTCTGCCTTTCCTTACTCTGTCCGAATGACGCCTAGATACCCCGAAGGAAACGAATTACTACTATTTGATCTCAGAAAGTTAAAGTCCCCCTCCACACCAAAACTTACCCCCGATTTTTATGTGATTTTATGAAATCACATACCGCCAATTGCATGCAAACATAGAAATTGAAGCAAAAATTTGGCTTATGGCGATTTTTCAAAAACGAGGGCTTGACATAAGGGACACGTGACTCCTACGCGGATCTCGATAACTACGGTAGATTAGATTGATTGATCTCGATTTACATGGGAAGAAGAGAGCAGATCAGACCAGACACGCGCTCTGCTTCTCTGTCCTCTCTCTCTCTTCCACACACTCACTCGCTTTGGGGAGTCGATTCCCTTGTTGACCCGTATCGATCGGGAGGCGAGGGATCGTTGATCTACCCTCCACCAATTCCCTTCTCTGATTGCGCGCGAATTTGAAAAGTTTGCGGGTGTGGAGGGGAACTTTAAAAGAAGTTGCGGTGACTCTACTAAACTATTAACACTAGGGAGCACAGGGCTGCATTGTTTTATTATACCACAAAGTGGGTGCTCGAAACGATTTGGTGGCAGCATCACATACCAACAATTCCAGCCCCACTTTCGTACCTTTTCAAAGCATCTTCTGATCTTGAATTCCTTGCCCTTCTTCTTCTTCATTATCATATTCTTGAAATCGACCGAGAAAGCGTCCGTAATGGGCACGTACTGAAGAGAATAAATATCAACGATCAACGAGCTTCTCCAATTCAAAGTACAAACCTGTTGTGCTCCATCGGGATTCTCCAAGTATTCTCCATACTTCGTCTCGAGATTTTCAATGAGTGCCACTTTGAACGCCTGTAGTAATCGATAGATACTACCATTACCGTATGTCTACAGTATACCTTGAATCGTCCCTTCTTCGCTTCTTCCTCCCACAGAACCGCCGCAGAGGAGATCGCCATGTATAGAATCTGATAGACGTCGATCAATAAACTCGTCTACCGTACTCTACCGTACCTCCTTGCGAGCCTGATTATCAACAACGGAGACGCCCACACCGAACAGCTTCAGTTCGCTCACCATCGTGATCTGCCAGTCGATAATTGTCCTCCATACCGTACTCCTACCGTACCTTGTCTCTCTCCCAACTTCCACTGGCTTCCGATGCCTGACTGATGTCCGACTCGAAGAGGAGAGTGCGTTGACGGCCATTGAGGAAGGAAACGACTGAAAAGCGACAGTTGCTGATCCGTTCCCCATGCTCGTTCCTACAGTACCCCCAATACTCTCCACCCTACCGTACCTCGCCTTCGCATTATCCGGTTTGACCTGATCGAAGCGAGTCTGATCGAGCTTATCCTCGCCCTGGAAAAAATACAGTTGGATTTGTGGAAAAGATATCCCTGCACAGCGTTCTATCCCGACAAACAAGGGTGAGGGTTGACTCAACGGAACTGCAAACTCAAGATTCTAAAGAAGTTTTGAAACGCATCTCGAATCTCATTATGTAACAGTGAACGACTCGTTCCCTAGTTCTTCCAGAGAACGACTCGTTCCCTAGATCTTCCAGAGAACGACTCGTTCCCTAGATCTTCCAGTGAACGACTCGTTCCCTGGATCTTCCAGAGAACGACTCGTTCTCTAACTATTCCAGAGAACGACTAGTTCTCTAACTATTCCAGAGAACGACTCGTTCCCTAGATCTTCCAGAGAACGACTGGTTCCCTAGATCTTCCAGAGAACGACTGGTTCCCTAGATCTTCCAGAGAACGACTCGTTCTCTAACTATTCCAGAGAACGACTCGTTCCCTAGTTCTTTCAGAGAATGACTCGTTCTCTAACTATTCCAGAGAACGACTCGTT
>LS520434.1:68237-89203 GCA_900490845.1 Pristionchus japonicus
TTCTCTAACTATTCCAGAGAACGACTCGTTCCCTAGTTCTCCCAGAGAATGACTCGTTCTCTAACTATTCCAGAGAACGACTCGTTCCCTAGACCTTCCAGAGAACGACTGGTTCCCTAGATCTTCCAGAGAACGACTCGTTCTCTAACTATTCCAGAGAACGACTCGTTCTCTAACTATTCCAGAGAACGACTCGTTCTCTAACTATTCCAGAGAACGACTCGTTCCCTAGACCTTCCAGAGAATGACTGGTTCCCTAGATCTTCCAGAGAACGACTCGTTCTCTAACTATTCCAGAGAACGACTGGTTCCCTAGATCTTCCAGAGAACGACTCGTTCTCTAACTATTCCAGAGAACGACTCGTTCCCTAGTTCTTCCAGAGAACGACTCGTTCAGAAAAGGACGTTTCAGAAATTTTCAAAATTGAAACATTTAGATTCAGTTTCTTGAGATCTCTCATCTCTTACCCACTCCCTGCAACCCCAATCTCCCTTCTTCCCTTCCCCCATGTACTCACCGTATTCGCCCACAGTACATTCTCTCCACGTTGAGCGATCCATCCTGTGCGCAATCTTCTGTCGTCACCTGAGAGAGATCAAAGATCAATCACTCATTGGTATCAGCAGGAATGAGTCTACGTATCACTCATCATACATCACGATTTCTGCAGTTCTCAAAGAGAGACTGACTGTATTCTATCTACCCTACTTCCTAACTACTCGTACATACCCCCGATCTCTCATCGTCATTCGCCAGATTCTGAAGTTTCTCACATTACCGTATCCCCTTTTCTGCAGTGATCTTCTGCTTCCGTACCTTGTACGTGCCCACAAACTGGTGGATATCCTTCTGTGGTTTCTCAGCATAAATCTCGCAATTGAGGTCCATAATCTCAGCTTCATGGGGAAGATGCTGAGTGAATGGAACGGCAATCTTCAACTTCCAATCTGTCTCTCCGTCCAATTGATCTGTCCGGATGAAGCATGCACCAGACTGAAACGAAGGAAATCAGATTTTACATTACGGAGAAAAAGGTTTAAAAAAGCATAAATCCCGATCCACTTGTGCTTCACGAGCTAATGATACCCACTGGGAAACAAGTATTTACAATATGATTCGTAATCCCAATTTCATAAACATATATTGGTAAGAGGTTCCAACCGCAGAATTACCTACCGGCCGCCAATCTACCAGAATAGTCAATTCTCAATAAGTCCCCTACCGTACCTTCTCGGATGTCCTCAACAGCACAACATCAGCGGGCACTCGTCGATCCTTCTCGATGATTATGATGTCACCCACTGCGATATCACTGCAACCATTCACGTTAAGTCGTTCTCGAATTGAGCACTGTCTGATTCAGCTTTTACTGTCTTCTCAAAGCGTTCGTGCAATGTTTTCATAATATCCCCTACCCCTCTACATATATCGTTCTAACTCACCAACTCTTGACAGGTACTCTCGTTCCGTCTCTTGTCAATTTCTCGTACTGCTCTCCATTCATCTCTTTATCTCGAAGGAATCGAACGAAGTCGTCGAGAGCCTCTCGAATCAGAGTGATGCACAGCACGAAACCCTGGATATATGATCATTGGCAAACGTCGACCGACTTGCCTTCGTACACCATACACTATAACACCGTAATCGTACTCACCAGGGGTCCCCAATACGTGATGGGAGATCCAATCTGTATCATGGGAATGAACTGGGAGCAAGCCATGAGTAGGAAGTAGAGATTGAGGAAGAATTTGAACTGTTGGAAGAGCACCTGCGAATGAATTGTTATTTGACGACGATGAAACAGATCATATTGCTGGATATTAGCAGTGTTATAATATAAACTCAGTTTGAAACCTCGAAATGATAAGAGATGCATATGGACCTTTTCGCACCACCATGATACACTTCAACTAAATTCACTCATACTCTATTCGCAATCACAACAGGGATGGATCACTCACGAGTGGGACGAATGAGAAGATGTTGTACTTCTGGTTGCACAGTGTATTCGGAGTGTACGAACCAGATCCGCCCAGCACCTGACCATATCTGGAACGGATTGTTTGTATAAAAATAATAAAGAGCTTTAGCGTGCTATGCGCTTGTGAATGCGAATGACAAAAGATTGTAATCTTCCTTTCAAACGGTTCTAGAGATCCCAATTTCGAACATGCATCTCTGTCATAGTGTAATTAGTACGGCAAACCAGCAAATAGAGTAAGCAGCAAGCTCGCCCGATAAATGCCAGAGAAGCAGAGAAAGAAAGCAGCAAGCGCGCTAGGTCTAGTCAAGCAATCGACTGAGAGTAACTGGAGAAGCAGATAGAGAAGTAAGAGATAGCTAGACGAGCAAGTAGAGGAAGATCAACTAGCTACCGTAATCCCAGCGATCTTGGAGAAGGCGACATCAAAGATATCCGGCATCCCATTTATCTTGCAAAAAGAGACATTTCGGAAGACCTTTCGCCATCGTGACCCAATCACGTGATGGATAGAAGAACAGACTAAAGAAAGAAGATAAATGGACGCCAACGCGAAACATCTAAGATCACGAAGACATCAGGGGCATTCGAGAGAATCAGACAAGACATGGAATGTTAGAGAGTGTAGACGCGTCAGCAGATAGAGAGATTGGAAAGCGTACTCTGGTGTGCCTCCCCAAGTTGGAATCAAGCAAAGGGTGGTTTCCAAGTTGGGATCAAGTACAGTACCCCTGTCTCCAGCTCCCAAGTTGGGATCAAGCACCGGGACCAATACGCAGGTGCTTGATTCCAACTTGGGAGCTTGAAAAGGGGGCCATACCCGGCGTGTCCAGAGCGCACCGAGCCTATTAGATCCCTCGAACAGACCCTTTCCAAGCCGAACTTAGGCGCGGCTGCGCCTAGCTGACTACGGTCCCAGCAAGACCGTCTTTTGAATGTTACCAGCCACACGTGGTCTTGCCGCGCGGGGCTCGGTTACTGTATCAGGCAGCCCACGCTGTCTTCAATCAATAAAGATCTTTGGTTGGGAGATCCCTGGCTAGAGAAAAGTTACCGTAACCCAACAGAGGCGGACCCAAGTTGGGATCAAGTAGTTTTCCAAGTTGGAATCAAGCAGGTTTCCAAGTTGGAATCAAGCAGTTTTCCAAGTTGCGACCAGGCCTGGGGGCAACTTGGAAAACTGCTTGATTACAACTTGGAAACCTGCTTGATCCCAACTTGGGTCTGTCCTCTGTTGGGTTACGGTAGCTTTGGTTTTTTCCAATCAAAGATCGTTATTGATTGAAGACAGTATGAACTGCCTCATACAGTAACCGAACCCCGCGCGGCAAGACCACATGGGACGGTTCACTTCCAAAAGACGGTCTTTCTAGGACCGTAGGCAGCTAGGCGCAGCCGCGCCCAGGTTCGATTTGGAAGGGGCATGTTCGAGGGGCCTTATAGGCTCGGTGCGCTCTAGACACGCCGGGTATGGCCCCTTTTTCCAGCTCCCAAGTTGGAATCAAGCACCGGCGTATTGGTCCCGGTGCTTGATTCCAACTTGGGAGCTCGAGGCAGGGGTACTGTTCTTGATCCCAACTTGGAAACTATCCTTTGCTTGATTCCAACTTGGGGCGGCACACCAGAGAAGGATCAGCTCGCTGATAGGAGGGGAACTCAACAGCAGCAACAGGCCAGGGCAGAAGCTCCCTACCCGAACCCCTCTCCGAGGGTACGGTAGGAAGGAGGGCATCCTTCCCGCCCCAATCCATAGGTTCCAGCCTATCTATGCGCGTTGCCTTTCTTCCTTCTATGGGCTTTTCTTCTAGCTTACTTATTGGAATCTAAGCAGCTACAATAGGCTACTACTACCATCGAACACCCAATTTAGGACAACTACCGTACTACCGTAGTCCTACAGTACTCGCCTATGACTTGCTACCGTAACCAAATGCTGCCGAACTCACTACGCTATTAGTTCCCTGTTTGTTTCTGTACTGTATTCGTACTGTACTGTACTGTACTGTATTGTGAGACATAGTTACAGCAGATAAACCGTATGATCATGAATGCTTGATATTGTTTCGGATCTAGGGAGAGAACTCAGGGCATACAGTATGGCTGATTGGAAACTCGGAACCACTCTTGACGAGTAATATCAGATCATATAAGTATGTTTCAGGTACTGCTTATGCTAGCTGCCCAACATTCAGAACCGATGGTACGTACTACGTAGTATTCCATTCCACGTAAAATATTCGAGCAATTGAAAAACTCATCGTCTCCAAACTAGATAGAATAAGAGCTCTACAGAAGAGGACAGAAGTGCATGCATACACCAATTCAGTCACCTCCACCTGATAATTAAAATGAATAATCGATTTTCCGTATACGATTCTATAATCATTAGATATGCAAAATTTGACAGAGACCCTAACAATAAGACGGTTGAGTGGTTCGTACAAAAATGATATTAAAAAGTGAGAATGAGATATATTATCCGGGAGTGAACAGGTTGATCAAAAGCATACAGCGACCTCAAGCATTATTATTTTATCCGTTCGCATACATCAACAACATTACGATTCAATCGAAATCGACATAAGCTTTGTAACAGTGCGAATAATGTTCTGGCCACTAACCATAACTCCCATTACTGGAAAACATTGCGCATGTTTGCTTAGGAAAAAAATGCGGTGGTGGCCATTATACGATCCATAGTGCAGCAGAGTAGGAGAAGAAGCGAAGAGAGGGAGGGGAGTGCGCAAGTTGAACTCAAGAGGCTCACGCAAGCCTATGCAAACTCCGTTTGGAATATTCGCTACAGTACCCTCATCAGCCACTGCATTCCCTCCACGAATGAGATCAAGGAAATGAGTGAGAGCTTGAGATTGTGGATCTCCGAAGAGAGCACACACAACTTCTCCCTGTGTGAAGACGAATCGTACCTGAAATTATCATATTTCAGATCGATAAATCAAAGCAGTTGTACAAAAACACAACCTACTTTAGGACGATTTGACATACTGCGTGCAACAGCAGACATACGCTGTAAAAACCCAATAAATATTCAAAGTTAATTTAACTCGTTTAATCACATCACGTGATGGTATCATGTTAGTGAGGAATATGCAAAATGTACAAAGGTATCGTACACACCTGAGTGAGCAGAAGAGTCGAAATTTGAGTCATTACATTCAAATTCTTCTCGACGAGAGAATTGAGGCAGTCCGTGAGAGGGAATCGATCGAGATAATTGACCTGCGTGATAATTATGCTCATTTTCATATTCTAGACAAAGAAACTAGAAGGATAGTTTAAAATAAAGATGCATTGGAAGTATTCGAAGAATACTTTGGAAGAAGCAACATGTCAATAATGACGAAGAAGAAACTTACCAGAATTTGCTTATCATTCAGAACTTCAGCCAATTCGATGACCCAATGGAAAGAATTCTCATCGACCAGAGTTTCACTCATAGTTCTAGCATTTACTTCAACTTTCTTGAATAAATCGATGCACGAAAAACGATCGAGAAGTCGAAGAGCCACAGGAACAAAATCTGTGATCCATAAAAAACATTCAAGGAACCATGGATAGGCTAATTACCCATTTTCAGTGTATTCTGATTAATCGGAAGAAAGAACACATTCCTTAGATTAGCGTAATCACAGGCAAGAATATCGTCTAACTTGATGATATTCTCATTCTTCTCCGCGAAATCTCGATAGAACAAAGTGAAGAAGTACTCCGAATGAAGCGAAAGGATCTGAAAATGTAACTTCTAACCAGGGTTCAAATATGTTGAATTTTTAAATTTTCGAAGTAATATAAAAATTCCGGATCATTTGAGGCAATGTATCCCAATTTGTATCGTTGGTTATACCGCGGCTTTTCTCTTCAAACCATATTTCGTCCTTAGTGGGCACGTTATATTATTCATGCTTAAATTAGTCTTTACATTCTTAAAGAGAATCCCTAAGCTACCACCATGGAATGATCTGAAACAACCTCGGCGGGAGCTGCGAAAGTGGATCCTTCAAGCTCGAAATGCCGTGAGGACGACTGGTCAATGAATGGAAGAAAATCTGCCCGAATGCGATCAGAATATTCAGAATTACTGAAATTAATGAAAATAATGATTAACAGATAATTTAAGACTTACTCTTTGTCCTTTCTCACTTCCATCCGTACTGTAGTAATAGATTCATGCTCGCAACCAACGATACTCTGCATCATACCGTATCCCACAACCTCATTCTCTCCAATTGATTGAGCAATTTGTGGTCCGAAGCGGAATCGGGCAATATTCTTTGCAAGATTAGAATTCTGCAATTTGGAATACTTTAGGAGGATATATATATGGGTGTTTCCTGTTTCAATGAGCAAACAATAGTTAATTAATTTGTGTATATCATGACAGTACTAGCGAAAGCAAGTTAAACAAACCTTCCAATCTGTGTTTCCGATTTGCATGGACAACGTCGTCATAAAAAACTTGTCACTCTCCTCCACGAACTCAAAATTTGTGCATAAATCGCATAGGTCCGTGACCACTTTGAAATCGTTGACATTACAATGGGATCTGAATTTCATTGAGTCAAATAATTTAAATTTTAAAAAGGAAATACTAATAATAAACATTGAAAAGAAGCAAAATACGAAAACAGCTTACATTTGCCTCCTATCGTAGTACATTTCAATCATGATCTTCTTGCCACTGGCAAGAGTGAGAATATGAACGGCGACAGGATCATTTCGCCAGTCCTACAAATTCAGCATTTTCACGTTATTCCGTCATAAAAACCAAAGATTGCGCGTAGTACTTAGTGAAGAAGTTAAGGAGAATAAGTGTACTTATTTTTCTTCAATCAATACTAACGAATGAATAATGTTTTCACAATTGAGGTTAAAATATAACTCCTTACATTTTCAGCATCAGCCACAACATACTCCGCCATTTCGTGCCCAATAAAGATGATCTGATTGAGACGACACGACAATACCTGGAATGCAAATAGTGAAAAGAATCACGAGGACCTATGCATTTGATGCTGCAAAGGAGATAACGTAGCCAGATGCGAACTGTCAGATCACATTAAATGAACATAGAAGAAAAGTAAAAACTCTTCACCAGCCGTTAAATGAAAAGGAGATACTGTATCCAGATGAAAACGAGTAGAATATAATGATTTTTCGTCCAACTCAAAAGTCAAAACATCACTTTATCGGATTACTTGGAACATAAATGATCATTAATACATATAATTCATACTGTTTAGACGAACGAAAATCAATTCGCTGAGATCAATTATTCGATCTATTGTTATATACATAGCTTTAAAATAATATTTTAATCATTTCAACTTCATTTAAACAGAGATCATGTGAGTACATTTATATACACGTAGAACTGTCATAGCATCAGTACAACGAAGAGAGTTCAATAATTAGCGCAATAAATAAGTACAAGCACTAAATTATCTCTCCTTCTAGGTTCTTTCCGTTGAAACTCTTCGTTGTCTCACTGTGTTCGACCCGTCTCTGATGACCACTGAAATAAGAGTTCATTCACTTCATATTGCAAGACAATTACGATTCGTACAAAATAGACCTCGTTCTACACTCTTACATTTTGTCGTGAAACGTCGCAAAAAGAGTAATGGATCGATTCGTACCTTGCTCTCTTCCTCTGTTCATCTCTGCAGCTGGTGCAGCCTCTCCTTCCTTCTTGCTGCACATCTTTCGCAATTCAGCCAGAGTTACCCAATCACGAAGGGCGAAAGCTATCTCTGCAATCCAGGAGATTAATATAATCACATTTCGAAAACACTTAAATTCTGATAACTTAATCAAACATAATAAGATAGGTGAAAAAAGGCAGGAACACACCCTTGAGGAGTACGATGGGAGTGTCGTGTCTGACGATGGAATAGCAGTAGAAGACGAGAGAGATCAGTATGAACAATTTGATAGAGATGGCAGTGAATGCCCAGTCGGAGGACGAGAGATACGACTGCAAAATATTCTAAATAGTTGAGAGATTCTGATCTTTAACCATTTTTGAATGTAAACATCATAACTTACGACGAAAGAGCTAGCGAAATGGAATCCGACAGCGATAAGAGCGGGCATCCACCACTGTTGATGCTCATTCTGCAGCAGAGGAGTCGAAGCTGTCGCTGATCCCGATGCCGATTGACCGGCTGTCGAGGCTGCAGCTGCTGCTGCGTCACGACGAATCGCGAAGTGATGGCAGGAATCCCACACCTGACGTGAGCTCGCATTGATGGATCGAATTGGGAAAGTTCACTCAAGATTCAATGTGCATCATTCTACGGAATCAATTGAGAATATTCACCACTCACCAGTACAGTCCACACAACGTGCAGCATGGAGAGAAGCATTGCATTGATCGCCCAGTGAAGAGGAAGAAGACGAGGGAAGGAGGAACGGAGACGAGTTCTACAAGGTTGAATAATTAGTACCTGCCAGATACCACAGTGAGATTACAGTACTCCTAATGTACCCGTCCAATGTCTGCTTGAGTCCTCCGACCACTCCGCTTCCCGAGATGGCATCGAATGCATTCATAGTGAGGAAGAGAGCGGCGACTGCTCCCATTCCCAATCCGATCACAACTGCCAGAAGATGGCGAGAATTCGCCAAAGACATCACACCTGCAGGAACGAATTGTGAAATTCCAAAACACTTCAACATTGATTTGTTTATTTGTTCCTTGAAAAAAAAAGTTAGATATTTACCAGTTATTCGTACGTGCTGGGCCGAAGTCGGATTTGCCATAGACGCGAGACCTCTGTAGAGAAAACACATTAGACATCGGAAGATTAACGAAAAAAAAAAACAGGGAAACTGACTTCTGTGCCGCTCTCAACACGAAGAAACAGACGACGCGAGCTGCTTCCTGAAGGGTTTACAAACGTTATTACGTGTTCAAGTGATTATTTCCATCTTGAAAGATTACATGGGAACTACAGCTATTTGACAGAAAAAAGTTGATAAAAGAAAGAGAAACTCCTTTCACACCTGGAATACGATGCTTGCTATGAGTGAGATCCATAGATGGTCTTGGAGAGGAACAAGGGCAGTCCAGACGATAGAAGTAAGGAGAAGAGAGACTAGCCAGACGAAGGATCTCAAAAGGACATATTTATTGATAGATATCTTCACACACCTAAGGATTGTCATTGTTATTGCATCCTTCAACATTAAATAATTCCATAATTAGACAGTTCTCACTCACCCACAACCGAACAAGATGACTTTGAGTGGATCGGAAGCAGCCAATCGAAGGAAGAGAGCAGTTGCGGGGGCGAATGCCACTAGGTAGCAACCCACTGTCAGTAGGTACCCCATCCGACTACTCCTTCAATCGATCTCCATCATCAATCATTCGTTAGCAAATGACAAAAATCACGACATCCATCCTCAGATACTGTATCTCTACCGGATTAATGAACCGCAACATGAAGTGAATTATCGCCCAGCAAGGCAAGATAAAATGAAATAATATAAATAACTTTATTCATCTGATTGTACATCGAGATTATTAGGCCATCTCGTGGTCCTTCACCATCTAACACAGTTCACGGGGATGGGGGAGGGAACATACAGTCTTATACGATAAAAGGGGTCTACCCATTGCAAGTTGCAGTACACATGTAACGGAAGCAATCTGATAGGAGAAAGCGGAAGTTGAATGATGGAGACAAGTCGAGTGATATTGTATGAATTGAGGGAAGAAGGATAAACTAGTAGTCAAGCGATATCAGTCATTATTGGCAGATGGACAATAGTAAAAAGGAACATTTTGTATAAATCAAAAATTAGAACCGGACGCGTGAGGAATGGGTACAGAAAACAATAATCGATAGTTTCTTTGATCTCGGGACATTGCACGATACGTGTATTACAATCAATAAAAATGAGAAGAGGACCACGGGTACGGTATGAGTCTAGCGTTCGATAAATACCCGTACTTGTGCACAGAATACTGTATCCAGTAGTGGTGGAATCGAAAAGTGGAAAATGAGGAATAGGGTGGGGGGAGTCATGTTTACACTTTGCATACAAATACAACGAGGCAGTAGGGAAGGCATGGACAAAACTACCGTAAGCATACTACAAGAGATAACACTACCGTAGCCATGGGTACTCAATTAACCTTGGCATAACTGGGAGGGGAGAACTTCCTCCGGAGTGCCTTGATGATGTAGAGAGGAAGACACGATACAGCAGTGATTGCAGTCGTCTTGAGTACGAATGAACCAGTGAGCACGAAGTCTCGATCGAAGTATTGAGTCAACACCAGAAGAGATATCGCGTAGAGTCCCAACGAGAGAGCCTGCACGAACGAATGCAATCGACTATCCCCCTTCCGAGACTACCGTATCCCCGATGGAAGATACCGTACCTGAGCGACGAGCATAGCCCAATGCCACGTGTGTATTGTCATGGCCACCATGATGAGTTCAGTGATGATGAGGGCAGAGAAAGTGATGGAAACGATATGGAGGAAATCCTGAAGAGAGAATGAATGGATGAATAGAGAGAACAACATGAGACACATATTAGATGATAATATTGGCAAATTCGTGCGATCTATATCAATCCCCAGTTATAAATCCTATTTTTCTGACCTGATCGAAGAAGATGGTTGCTCCATACATGATTACCGCTCCTTGGTAGAGTGATATCAACACCCAGATGCAGAATGTCTTGTACGACAGACTCCGCCCCTTTCCGAGATCCTGCAATGGCAAGCATTTGAGACCTTACAGATTCCTCCGTTGATCTCAAGACGATCAATATTAGCCGATTGCGACTAATGTCTTCCTTTCTCAACCATTACGATAAGGGCCGTACCTTATACAACTCCGGGTAGGTCAATGCATTCGTGGCAGTGACGTCACGATCGACAACCAGAGAGAAGACGGGAAGCATCGTGTACGCTGTCGAATAACTGAAGGGGAGAGAGATCAGAGATTAGACACTACACATATCAAAGATCAAAGATGAATGGACTCACGCGACCATGAGTAGACCGGGGAAGAGCGAGACGGATGCAAAGTAGAAGATACATGAGAAGATGGCTTGCATTGTGGAGATGATGAGACCACTGAGGGAAAGGGAAGGGATGATATTGGATATGACAGAAATGAAGAGAAATCTTTAGTGAGAAAAGTACAAAATCTGAATTGCATAATGGCATACCGATGCATGACGAACTGAGAGAGGGCGCACGATCGTTTGTAGCAGAATCGTCCATGGACGAGGAGCAGACGACAGATGTGAGAGAACTGAGTGATCGAGAAGTCGGCTGCCAGAGACGCCTGCTTGCCTGCAATCAGGGAACTTTCGACATTCTCTCTCGCCATCTCTTCGAAACACGGGTGCTTTCAAGTGAATCGATCACGCGATAGTTTCCAATCGAACCCCTCACCACTCACCCCATCCCCCTTCCCATTCCCTACCTTCATGGGCGTCGATTCCGATTCCAGCATGTGCGGCCTGAATCATGGACACGTCGTTTCCTCCATCGCCGATGGCAGCAACTCGAAGGGGAGCACGGTATCTGTAAAAAAATTACCCTGTCAAACATACTATTGAGCGACGAGTGAACATTTTATAATTGAAGGTGTTACTCCGCAGCTCGAATCTACTGTGACGTAGCGTTCACTAATTCGGCTTGCGAAATTGGCCATGCAAAGTGCACAAATTCAACAATGCCCCTCCCCGTGCCGCCCACTCCTCATCATTCCCCATCCCTCTCGCCCTCCCCTCACTTCTTGAGTAGATTGACGATCTGTGCCTTCTGTTCGGGTGAACATCTGCAGCAGACGACGGAAGTGCACACACACACCAGCTCAGCCACCTCCGCCTGAGAAGGTCACGTATATTCATTTTCGAACTCGATTAATCGATTTTCGATAGATCTGTCTTCCCCGTAACCTCCTCGTCTCACCATTTGCCCATAACTAACCTCGTAGTACTGCAGACAGACGTTGAGCGCCGATCCAGACATCACAAGAGCCACGTCCGATTTCCTGAACCAGATTTTTCGTCTCCATTCATTCTAGTCAATGCAAACGGTGCACTAACAATCTCCTCTTGAAGAAATTGATTTCTCTCTCACCTTCTGAGTGCATTCAATTCGTTGTGTGCCTCTGTGCGATTGTTCACTTGACCGAATACGTGCACGTTGTCAGATTTGGCGAAGAGACCTGAAGAAGTGAAGATCAGGGATCAAACTACCAGCATATCCCGATCAAAGATCAAGCTCACTCACCACTCGATTTGGCAATGCAGATTGCAGTCTCCAACTTGTCTCCCGTCAACATCCAAATCTTGATTCCCGCATTGCGAAGCAGCTCGAGAGAGGTCGTCACTTGGTCCTGAGAAGAAGGGAAATACCGTAACCATCTAATCGATACTGCATTCCATCCATCGAGCACCGTACCTGCAGTCTATCCTCAACTCCGGTGAGACAGAGTAGTTGGAGGTCCTTCTCTAGCATTCTATTCACGACGGCAGCCATATTCTCCGTTCGATCACTCACTGTCATCTTAGCCGCGTGGTACGCACTGCAAATACAGAGTATGAGCATTATTATAGTAGTGAATGGACAGCTGGCTTACAATTGATGAGTGTGACAAATAAAACATATGAAGGATGAGTAAGGCTCAAATACGCAGTTGGAAAATTGTCTCACCGATCGAAAGCCTCGAATTCCGCAAGCGTGAGCGACTTCTTTGCCACAACCAGCGTACGCAAACCTGCAAAATAAGGAGTACTTTCCAGTCTCAAGATCCCTTTACACTACCGTACCCCTCCCTGCACTACCGTACCTTCTCTGGCCATATTACTGCACTCCTCATCCAACCAATCGTTGTACTGCACCATCTCCGACATGACTGTATCCGCTCCCTTCATCAGTAGACAGATCTCATCCGTTGTTTCGTCCTGACAAAAGAAGAAATTAACGTTGTCAAAACGACTAAACTAAGAAAACGAGAATTAGACTAATCAACATTGTGCTTCACACAAAGTATACAGTTGTTAATCGAAAAGAGCGAGCAGTTACGATCTAATGCTCACGAAAACCCAATGACCCACCTTGATGATGATTCCCATTCGTTTCGTCTCACTTGTGAAAGGGAAGAGATGCAGAATCTGCAATTAAGCATCCATTTCGTTTGTATTTCATATTTAACAGGAACGACAGTTCTCCCACTTGCTCCCTTTTCCCTCACCTGGAATGATCTCTTCTCTCCATCGTTCAATTGTAGTTGCATGTTCAACAGATCTCGATGAGCCAGTTTCGCTCCCACTGTCTCCGTCCACTTCACCAATGCTACCTGCACAGAGGACAGCTTTACATTTATATCGTATCCCACCAGTTCTCGATCGTCTACCGTACCTCATCGGGACTGGCTGCCTGGTAGGATGTCGTTCCATTCTCATAGATGGGCGTCACGTTGTGACAGAGGGCGATCGCCTAAATGAGGAGTACGTTAATCGCGCCAACAAAGAAAGCATTCGAAAATGTGTTCATTTGCTTCTGACATCGAATATTCGTCAGCTCACCTCGACTGCGCTCTGAAGTTTGACTGAGAATGAATGGCGACCGAGCTTTCCAGCGTAGGCGGATTGGACGTGTTGAGCAACTTCTTCAAAGGAATCGGCACCGAAGGAAACCGTTCCGAGGTGGATCTGTAACGTTTGTTTTACGGGAATGCAAGCTTCCACTTTTAATGAAAATTAGCAACAAATGAGCTTGTGTATCACAGTTTTGCATCCAACACTAAAACACTCGCCGTCTAGTATTTTGAATCTAGGTAAAAAAAAAGTATACCTTCTTGAAGTGCATTTCGTTCTTGGTGAGAGTGCCGGTCTTATCCGATAGAAGATACGCTACTCGACCCATCTCCTCGGGGATTGTCGATGATCTGTAGTGAGAGAAGGTAAATAAACAATGTTTCCACTTCAATAGTTGCTTCACACTTCATCATACCAAGAACTTCATGTCTTAATGGTGTAAAGGCGATCTAACCTTACAACACATCCGGGAATCTGCTTGTCCCTTCCAATCTGATGGGCGTAGAACAATTTAGCCATATCGAGATTGACTCGCAGTGAAATCGGAATGATGTACGAGAAGAGAAGCACGAATCGCATCAGATAGCGGTACCTGCAGAGAGGAAGAGGGCATTAGAGGCACTGATCAACGTATGGAAGCAAACATATTCATGGCCAACATCATACAATCAAGAAATAGCTTCCATTTGTTTGGACTGCGATTGATCCAATCCAACTGACCAGTATGCATCGATTCCCTTCATGATGACCATGACTGCAGCCAGAACAAGGACGAAGAGGAAGAGAACCTTCGTCAGATTGTTCACCTGAAGGAGGAGAAGGGATCAGTGATTAGTCGAGATTATTAGATTGATCCCATAGATCGATTCGTTACTCACCTCCAGATCGAGTAGTCCCACTTTGCTCTCCGGCAGGGTAGTATTCATGACGGATCGAGTCTCGCGACCAGTGTACACTACGATACCGTGCGCTGTGCCAGAGGCCACAACCTGCATGAAGGACGATTACGCTGATTGAGAGTATGATAGTACCTGTGAGTATTGAAATAACTTTAATTCTATACCATGTGGAATACTCACAACCAACAGAACTATCTCTCTCATCTCTTACCCACTCCCTGCAACCCCAACCTTCCTTCTTCCCTTTCCCCAACTACTCACCGTATTCGCCCACAGTACATTCTCCACGTTGAGCGATCCATCCTGTGCGCAATCTTCCGTCGTCACCTGAGAGAGATCAAAGATCAATCACTCATTTGTATCAGTAGGAAATGGAAATCTACGTATCACTCTACTTCACAACATCATCATACATCACGATTTCCGCAGTTCTCAAAGAGAGACTGACTGTACTCTATCTACCCTACTTCCTAACTACTCGTACATACCCCCGATCTCTCATCGTCATTCGCCAGATTCTGAAGTTTCTCACATTACCGTATCCCCCTTTCTACAGTGATCTTCTGCTTCCGTACCTTGTACGTGCCCACAAACTGGTGGATATCCTTCTGCGGTTTCTCAGCATAAATCTCGCAATTGAGGTCCATAATCTCAGCTTCAGTGGGCAGATGTTGAGTGAATGGAACGGCAATCTTCAACTTCCAATCAGTCTCTCCGTCCAATTGATCTGTGCGGATGAAGCATGCACCAGACTGAAAGGAAGGAAATCAGATTGAACAGATAAGATATAACCGGAAAGACGCTTAATAATGGCCGCTTATAGGCCATTATCTCGCGAAATATACCGCAACTGGATCCCGATGGACCTGTGCTTCACGAGCCAATGATACCCACTGGGGGACAAGTACTTACAATACAATGCGAAGACCCAATTCCATAAAAATATATTGGAAAGTGATTCCCACCACACCCATCCACCAATCTACCAAAACAGTCAATTCTCAATCAGTCCCCTACCGTACCTTCTCGGATGTCCTCAACAGCACGACATCCGCGGGCACTCGTCGATCCTTCTCGATGATTATGATGTCACCCACTGCGATATCACTGCAACCATTCACGTTATCTCGCTTTTGAAAAAAACCTGATTAAGCTTTTATTGTCTTCTCACAGCGATCGTGCAACATTTTCATAGTCCCCCTCCCAATCCCTCTCACTCACCAACTCTTGACAGGTACTCTCGTTCCGTCTCTCGTCAATTTCTCGTACTGCTCTCCATTCATCTCTTTATCTCGAAGGAATCGAACGAAGTCATCGAGTGCCTCTCGAATCAAAGTGATGCACAGCACGAAACCCTGTCAAGGAATAAACCATCATTAGGAAACATCTGAATGCCTTCGCACACCACACACTACAGCACCGTTTATCGAACTCACCAGTGGTCCCCAGTAGGTGATGGGAGATCCGATCTGTATCATGGGAATGAACTGGGAGCAAGCCATGAGAAGGAAGTAGAGATTGAGGAAGAACTTGAACTGTTGGAAGAGCACCTGCGAATGAACTGATATATATAATCAGCTTGAAACCTCGAAATGGCAAGTGATGCATATGGACATTTTCGCACCAAAACGGCCATGTTATTCTTCAACTGAACTAACTCATACTCTATGTAAAAACACAACTAGGATGGTTCACTCACGAGTGGGACGAACGAGAAGATGTTGTACTTCTGGTTGCACAATGTATTCGGAGTGTACGAGCCAGATCCGCCCAACACCGGACCGTATCTGGAAGAAAACGGATTGTTTCCATACAAATAATAGAGCTTGTGAATGCGAATGAGAAAAGATTGAACCATTCTTTTCAATCACTTTTACAGCGAACGATTAACTAACCGAATACCAATTTAGAGACTACACGTCTATTCTTCAGGCACTGCTTAAATTAGCAACCCAACATTTAGAACCGATGGGATATAGTATTTCTTTCCACGCAAAACATTCGAGCAATTGAGAAACCCATCAGAATCACCTCCATCACCCATCGTCAGACAGTCTACAATCACCCTTAAACCCAACTCACTCACCCGATGCGAACTGTCCTCGAGTGCAGAGTGCGTCTTCTTCCGAAGAGCGACGAGCAGCATCTGCAATGACAATCAATCAATAATCCGTCCCTGACCCCGCCCCCTTTCTGCTAGTCCCCCTTCCCATAATAAACACAATCCCGTACGATCTCCGTTTCTCCTTGAGTGCAAGTATCGTCTCCGCAGTCGACTTGAGACTGTCTCCTCTCCTGTCTCGTATCTTTCCCGCTTCTTCGTCTATTCGGTACTTGTCTCCGACAGCGGAAGACCGCGACGCGAGAGGGGGACGCGTCGCGGTGACAGGAGTGGGTGGAGTGACGACGACGACGTCATCTGGCTGGACGATGGGGGGCGGATGGCCGTTGAGTGGGACACGACCTCCTCCTGCTCCTCCTCCCATTCATCAATCGAGTGATGAGAGACTAAAACTGGGATGAAGAGAGGAATATTGCAAAGAGGATTCGAGTTGCATACGAATGGCATCAGAGAGTGAGATGTGAGAAAAATTTGAACACGAAAGACAAGTGAAAATAAACAACCAACAGATTGCAATCACAAATGCAGATAGATTTCCCAACAGATGCGAGTAGAGAGAAACAAGAGTAGGAAAGGGGCTGGTTTCGCAACAGGAAAAGAAAGCATGAAAGAACCATTCTAGAAGGCAGAAATACAACGTCGAATCAGCATCCAATACAATGGCACAATCTGAATCATCTCTCAACGAAATTTGTCGTATCTCAACGTGTTATTAGATCCGCTTCTCATTTCTCCCTGTCCAATTTTCTCCTCGGGGGGCAAACGTCCAGAGGATGGAAATGAGAAGGGAAAAGGAGATACAAAAAGAGGAAGAGAGCACTCATCAGAAGAGAGAGGAGAGAGAAGAGAAGAGAGCGGGAACGGATGGGGAAGGGAAGAAGAGACATGAGTGGTATGGAGAAAGATTGGAAAGATAGGGGAGAGACTGATCGGAACTACCGATAGAAAGGGAGTGAGAGAGTGTGGAGGATGGAGAGAGCGCAGAGAAAAAGAGAGACGATGAGGGTGGGAACCATATCCATCTCCCTACCCCCTGAGGGGGCTCATCCTACACACTCATTCACTGATTACCTCATCCCATTCCAATGCTATTTCGACTATGCAACTCCCCACTATAAACCAATCTCTTTCGGGTGATTACACTCGAGAGTGAAACAGCTAGATCGCGAAAGGAGAAGAAGGATCGAGGGACAGCTAACAGGCGCATCTTCGCATATTCCATCTTGATATGATTTATCATTAATAAAATAAATACAATCAAGTGGGAGTAGAATGAGTAGGCCATCTTCCTCCACTACCTCTGCTATTCCACTGGCCCTTCCCTCTTGTGAAAAGAGTCGATTGTATACAGGAAGGAATTGAGGCACGCAAGGGATGCAGAGACAAAGAATAGAAGGAGAAGAAGAGGAGGAGGGAAGGAGGGGAGGAGGAGGAGGAATACAGAACGATGCAAGATTTAGTCGTTGTTCCAACGAGAAGAGCGATGTTTCTCAGAATTCTCTCAACCCAGTCAAAACAACCAGAAATGGCATCTATTCTCCATTGTCTTTCTCGGTTTCCGGTATCTTACTCATCTTCTCCCCTTCTAACCCCACCGCCTCATCACAATTACCATACTGTCTCTCCTCGATCTGTGCACTCTCTCAGTGGTCAGCGATGGCGAGAGAGCATGCTGAATAGAGAGAGTTCTCTCTCTCTCTCTCTCTACTGGCAATCGTCATCGGCGCGTAACCAATCAGTATTGAATTGGGGGTGAAAGGGCAAGAATTCAAATTGAATAGTCGATTCACGCTTTCACTGACTCATCGCCATTTTCACCCCAAATAAACAAAGAGAACTATCGATTGAGCGCATCTGAACCAACACAACTTCATTATTAGTGTCCCAGCGCTTTTAAGCATTTGCAAGTTCAAGTTCACAGCGCTAGATGAGTGCACCAGCACTAATTCCTCTCCCTTCTCATCTCTTCTCGCCCTCTGCAGTCATAATAACTAACGATTGGGTGCTCGTTTCACACTCTCGTTATTGGGGTCATAGGGAGGGAAGAAGAAGGAGAAAGAGTAGAGTCAGAGGAGACTCGATCGCAAACAAGTATAATTACCTAGCAATGGCGTAAGCATCTTACCGCATCCCTAAACCGCCAACTACTCACTCTCAGTCGAGTTTATCGAGTGGGATAGATGCCCCCTTCATTATCGAGAAGTAGAGGAAAGCTAGCAGACAAGATGACATCATTAATCTATCAATATCCCGGTAGTACAATGTTAGATCAGTATAACGTAGCGGAACGAAGAAAGAGAAGGTAGAGGAGAAAGGGCAATAAAGATCCCATTTCGATGGCACAATTGAATGGATTCCATACCCGATTATGTGATTTCCCCTCTCTCTTTTCCGCTTCTTCTTCACTACACTACTAGTTGTAGCAACCATACTGATTAAAGATACTTCACGGCAGGTCAGCGAAACAGTGGAAATGCGTACCAGTGAACGGGTAGGACAGCGATAATGAATGTACTACCTTTTCACCGAATCAACGAAAAAGCATACATAATCACTACCTTCACGAACTCATGAAACTCAAGCAACAACGAATTGCACAGCGAAAATTCGTCCGATCACAGAAAGGTGGTCGTGAAGTAATGCTCTTCTTTCTTCCCTAGCCTCTGTCTGATAATTACAGTGCCCAACCCCCTCCTCCTCTCTGGTCACTCACTCTGGAAATGGAACTGGAACAAGGAGTGAAGCGAGTTGAGTTTACTGCTATTCCCGCACTAGAGAAGAGAGAGGGAGAGGGAGAGGGGGATGACTACCACTCTTGATCACTCATCCGATGGCATGTTTAGATTTACACGGAAATAGCTTCTACCAGCAGTCAGAAATCGAAGTATTGCTAGAATGTCGTATGAGTACGCATAAACAACAAAAACCACGAAATATCTCTCATGTCCCATCTCATATCATCACTCCTGTGATGCACGACACCATGGGGTTCACTCATGACAGTCAATATGGAAATATGGATAGAGAAGGAGGAATGGAAGTCAGTCACACACAAACTCCCACAAAGAACGAGAGTGAGAGTAGTGAGGGAGAGAAAGGAAGAAGGAGTGAGAAGAGGAGAGGGGAGAGAGAGGGATTTCCTCCTACAGCTCCATTTCTACAGGGTGGGAGGAGGGGAGAAAGGCAACTAGAGAGTGGAGTGAAACGAGAGAATGGAAGAGACAGAGAGAGAGATCACCTGCTCCTTCTACCTTCTACAGATGGCTCCTCTCTCTCTCTACATCCATCATCCAGTTATGCCTTCTGCCCTCCCCCTCTCTTCCTTCCTTCCTTTCATTCACTCCTCACAGTAGGATCCTCTAATCCTCTTTCCATGCAATCATTCATGGAATGAGAATCAATACCGATTTCACACTTTCGGAATTATCGGCTGGCCAATCAAAACACCTCTTTCTCTCTCCACTCCTTTCTCCTTCTCTTGCTGACTTCATCATGGACGTCCATCCAATTATGTCTCTTTTTATAGAGTCCCTTTCTGCCTTCCCCTCCTCTCGAGTCAACGGCCCATGCCTCATTCACATCTGTCTCAGGTTGCTAGAGACTAGGCAAAGGCCGCTCTTTAGAACTTTCTACGTCACGCGAACGACTTTGAGAGAATGAACGAGAAAGGCAATTTTAGGATTAGTAGTTAAATTCGAACTACCATTGCCAGGCAAAAGGATAAAAAATGGGAATAAAAAAAATTCGACAAGAAGGGAAAAAAAGATGCACACTGGCACAATCTGGAGTCTATCCACGAAGGGAGAAAAGTAGTGTACTACAACTTTAGAGCTAATATAAGGAGAGAAAGTGATCGATAGTGTGAATGGAAGTGATGTGATGTCCGTTCTCGATCGAATTCCATCAGGACCAGTCGCCTCCTCCTATTTCAATCAGCGGAGCTCACGCACCGTGACCAGTCAAGGGAAGAGAGGGAAGAGATAGGGGGAGGAAGAAGGAGGGAATGATAGAAGAAGAGAGAAGGGTGCTTCGCCCCATCGACCAGCGACGAAACGGGCTGCATACACTACCACTGTTGGGAATGGTCGAGGCATTGGCAATATCGTCCTCTGTTAATTCCTGCCTCATGAATCATTCGCAATCTCAAGTGACGCAGTTGCAAGCGGAATTGAAGGAGGTGAAATTGAATAGACAGGGGTTGTCATGGATGATTCATCCTCTGCCAGCGGGAGAAATGCAGAGAATTTACTAGAACGAAGGGGAGCAAGCCTAAGACACTCTTCGCGTGCCAATGGGAATGACTCACTTACTGCCAGAGGGAAGAAGAGGAAGGGGGCACGAGGGATAGCAGACAAGACTCTCGAC
>LS520434.1:90453-101461 GCA_900490845.1 Pristionchus japonicus
TCCCACCTATTCCACGCTAATTTCTCCGTCTGATTCGATGGATATGCGAGGAGAATGGGAGGTATTATTATGTGAGGCAGACTCAAGCTGCCCCCTCGGGCACTCAAATCCCCCCAATGGCCTTGGTTCTCGATGACAGATTGACTGAGTGACAGAGAAGGAAGGAAGGAGCATGGAATGGAGATGATAGAATGAATGAAGGAAAGGGAGAAGCAGGAGACAAATTAGGATGGATGGATGGAGGGAGAGGGACGGCCGAGCCTTCTCTTGAAAAGAACAGACATCAAAGAAAGAGAAGGCGAACGAAAGGTAAGAACAATGAATCACAGAAAGATCTTGCTTGAACTAAAACAAAAACGATTATTCTGCTTACAGGAAAGAACTTATCAGCGCTTATGATTCATCAAAAGATATGATATGCCCGTGAAACTCAAATCATCCACTTTCTTCCCGGGAAATCGTCCACTTCTACTTCTCCGTTCTTATAACCTCAGGATGATTGCGTCCACAACAAAAACAATCCCATAAAATGCATCAGATAGTGTGCAAGTTTTCTGTAATGGCTGAACAGTGAATGAATGAAAATGGGAAAAAGAGAGAGAAGGAGGAGGAAGGAGTGGAAAGTGCAGAGCGTGAAAATGAAGTAGACAAAATAAACAGTGGAAGAGAAGAGGAAACGAGAAGAAACGAAGTGGGCGGAAGATCCAACGAATGAACGAGAGAAGGATTGAGGGGAATGGACAAAAAAAGTAAATGGATGAGAGAGGGACGGGAGAGATAGCTTATAGTCTAGCGATTTGACAAGACTTCGGACCCTAAAACCACCATGAAAACTGGACAGAACCCAGCTAATGGCTTCAAAAGAAAGGCTTCCTGAGAAAATTGAAGCCATACTTGGCAGAGAACGAAAGAGATATCTTTCAGCAGTAGCTCATTGCGAACCCTTTCTTCTCATCTGCAGGGACAGAGATGAATATCAAGCATCAATTTGAGGTCGCCTTGACAACAGTCGTGTGATAGCCAGTGACGGAGAATGGAAGAGGACTCGTGGCAAGAGAGAAGAGAGAGAGAGGGGGAAGAGTGGAAGCAACTTCGTCTAGACACTAGCCGAGCCCGATATAGCAGCCTTTGTGAGGTTCAACGAGACAATAGTTACTGATAAACAATACTACTATCATAGCAACGCCTTTCCATCTCACCACTAATGGCAAACGCTTCGCACAACACGACTGGAACAGTAATCGCATTGCGAAATCGCTCTTTTCTATTCATCGGCTGTGCAATATTGAGAGATTCGATGACAAAGTGGCACTTTCGGATTGATTGAGATATCCAATAAATCTCTGTCTCTCCCGGCTTCTCTCACCTCCGAGGACCCCCAATCTACGGCTAAAAATGGCAAAGGAGAATCAGAAATAGTATGGATCAGAAGGTAATAAAAGTGCATATTCGAGATGGTAAGAACAATACGCAGAATACGACTATATTGGCAGCGGCCGGACCTGTTCGAACATAATCGCTGTAACTAGCGCCTGCCAAAATATTCACCCAAATACACGAGGTCAGAATGGGGGTATCACTCTTCTGGAGACACCGAAATAGCCTAGGGCGAAGGGGAGAGCGAAAGAAGAGAAGAAGAGAGAACGGAGAGCGAGAGGGAGGGAGAGTCAAGAGAGACGAGGGAGAGAGGCAGAGAGGGGGGAGCTTCTGAATCCAATGCACACATTCAATCGTCTACCTCCAAATGCGTGTCTCCCTTCTCTCTCTCTTCTAGATGGTCACTGATTCCCTTCCAATGACCCGCGCGATTCACTAATCTCACGGAGATCGAGAAACACAATCTGATCGGCAAACACATTGATTTTTTGTAGAAAATTAAATGGCCACATGTTAAAAGAACGAAAAGAAACGTAAAGCGAATCAAACCATGGCACTCTCACATGAATACTATCGAGCAGGGGTGTGCAAAAAATTTCACGCACTCTCATTTCGCAATGCTCTCTCGCCGGTCAGACAGGCGAGAGAGCGTGTGAAAAGAGGAGTGCGTGAAACTTTTTGCACACCCCTGCTATCGAGTATATGCAGTGAAAAGAGAGGGCGTGATATTTGCGATCTATCGGACTTCGCGAGTGGAGAGAGAAGGAGAGGGGGACGAGAAAGGGAGGGAGATCACTTGAATGACCAGAGACAGGACCTACTCCTCCCTTCTCAAATACTTCACACACAAGTACTCGCGGACGATTTCATCGAGAATATGAGCACGAATGATATAGATGCAGTTGGGGTAGAGAATAGAGACCATGATAACCGAAAACACAAATTCATCGTACAACAACACATTACCATAACCAGTTATTTATCACTCACCTCCACAGAGATCGTACGAGATTCTATCCCCATCAATCGATACTCCCTGCCTACCGTACACCCCTGCCCTCCTACCGTACCTCGACATGCTGAACGAGGAAGCGCGCGAGGACACAGATGGCAGCAGGCGCACGTCGTCCGTCGATCCCTCGATTACGATGTGAGCCTGAATTGAGAAGATATCGATCAGTTACCGTAACGTCCTTCAATCGACAACTGACTAATTCCCTTGTACGTCATATCCTTTCGCAATCGTTGATCCTACCTCATCAGTGCCATTGAATGCATAGTTCACGGCGGCCATGCTTGCCGGGGGAAGAGAGGGAGGGGAAGGGGTCAACTATATGCTTGAATGGACGCTGGATCGGCGCGGGAAGGGCGCTGGTGCCAGAGGAGAAGGCACGCCGAATATGGTTCTCAATGGAAATCGGCTCTCGCTCTATTCCAGGTGACGCATCCCTATCTCTTCCCTCTCTCCTCTCTCTCCTTCTCCCTTCTTCGTCCCTCTCTTTCTCTCTCCCGACACAATACAATCGATCACTTCGTCTCTCTGCTTCTCTACTCAACCATCATCACTCCTTCCACTCCATCTACTCTCCCTTCTCCCTCTCTCGACGTATTTGGAAGAATGCGAACTGGAGGAGGGAATGAGCGGGCGGCGGGGGTGAGAACAAATAGCGACTCGAAGTCTGCTCATCGGCATCGATGAGAGGATATCTGATCGACGCGCTCGCTACAATTCCAAGTGAAACTATTCGAGAACTAGAACATTTAGCATCGCGCGGTCTACTCGGCATCAAATGGATACGCGTTTAGCACCAATGGCAGTTCAATAATGAATGCCTGTGACTGGTCACTGTGAATGGAAGAGGAGAGGAGAGAAAGGGGAGAGGATATGACTGGTTTGCACCCTTCCCATTCAGAATCGAGAGACAGAGATGCACAACGGATCAATTATAAACAAAACAGGCGAAATTCATTCTCCCCGTCGACTCTGTACAAAAATTTCAGTGGGGAAAAAACTGCAGCAAATAAACTTTCCAATATAATCGTATCAAACTATTCATAACTTCCCTATGAATGATCTATCCTTCATGATCGCTTACCTCCTCCCCCATGAGTTGATTGTATCCCTCTCTACTTCTCCCTCCTCCCCTCCTTCCTCCTCTTCCGATCTCCTCGGCAGATGATGAGGAGTGAGGAGCCGAATCTGCAATTACTACGCATTCTTTCAGTTTCGTAATCTATTCATCTCAAAAGCAGAAACTCTATTAAAATTTTGCATTCGACGGACGCTTAAGATCTACAGTTAATAGAAAACAGCTACAATTGTCTACATCAGCATTCGAAATCATACAATGGGCTCGATACCGGGTTGATTGTTGAGCAACAGTCTGACAGTGTCTCTGGCTCTTCCTCCGTAAGATCTCCTCTCCTCTCTTCTTCCTCCTTCTAGCAATCCCTCCTCTTCGTCAGACAACGCAGAGATACGGACGTACGAATTCTGAAGAAATTAGGTCGTAAATGACAAGAACAGTAAACGTAACAATGAGAAACCACAAAGAACACGAATGAAGAAGCGCGCGTGAAACGTAAAACTGTGCGGGGTGGTTGTGGCTTGAATCGATATGGGTTCAGCGCGCAAAGTCAATCTCATCTCTCTGATATCACTCGATTGATGGCAAAATTGAAGCTTGAAAAGGGCTGACTATGAGCGGTAATTTATGAATTCTTCTCTCACTCTTCAATCATTGTAGAGGAAAAGGCGCGCGTAATGTGGGAATAGAATATTGACAGTGCACAGTCACACGACCAATCAATTGCTTGGCAACCGGTAATACTCACGACACACCACGGAGAGGAGAGGCTTATCACCCGATACACGACAGGGAATGGATGACTCACCCGAATTGTGAATTGAGGGATAGTGGGATCTAGAATGGATAGAGGATAGATATACAGGGAGAGAACAGGGCGAAATCTGTTGTTCATCCCCTTCTGCAGGGGGAATGTTACGAAACGCTGTCCCTGGTTGCACAGTACTCTTTTCTTCTCTCTCATTCTACCCTCAGAGAGGAAAGCACTCCATTATCAGGCGAAAAAACAGGCGTTAGTTTATGAAAGCGAATGCTAAAGTGCTTCGGAATTCACTCACCACTTTCTCACAGCAACGAACGTCTCATGGGAGTTCTGACTAGATGCGTGCTATCAGTTACCGCGTGTTTACATTCACACACTCAAATAAAGTGAGTCTTGCCGTTAGTCAGGAAGGTGTGACCCCAATCAACAGTTCTCTTGATTAATCACACATATCAGAAAGATAAAATTCAGAACTTCAATTGATAGGACCGTAAGCCACCTAGAGAGACCCGCAATCAGTATCATTCTCCCCCATCTCGCTCACCCTCTTGCTCCTGAGGAATTGCATGCGCGAGTGCAGCCAGACTGGCTCCTCCTCCTCTTCTCCTCCTGCAGCTGCTGCAATCTACCGTGCAGCAGGTGCAGCAAGAAGGGGGCGGGGCGAGAGCTGCGAGTGACGCAGTCCGATGGAAGGAAGACTGCAATGGAATGGATGCGAGTGAGGGCAGAGTGGAGGACAACAAATTAGTCGTCGATGCCAGCAAGGAGATCCCCAAATGGATAACCGAGAGAGGGAAGGGACTGACCGACGAGAGAGTGTGTGCGAGTGAGAGAGCAGAGAGAGGGTTAGAGATGCAGACAAGAGTGTGCGAATCGTGTGCTTTTTCGCCGTAAGTTTCGTCAGAGGGCTGAACCGTGGCAAAAAGGAGGTCGAACAAGGTCAGTAAACGGAGTGGAAAGGAGAAAAAGAAAGGCGAAACGACTGTAAATGGAGCGTTCGCAATTGGGATCGATCTTCTTTCCTTCCAAGAGGCGCTAAAGTGTCCTCCCTCCCTCTCTCTCTCGGTCAACTTTCTCCGTTCTTGCGGCCTCGCATAAACTACATCCAATCTGTCGCGAATACAATGGGGACTAGAAGGGGATAGAGCAGATCGATAACCATGCGAATGAGAATCGGTAATGAGAAAATAGGCGAGTCAGAAGGAGTTAGAGGCAGGCAAGAGACGAGGGAGGGAAGAGAGAGAGAGAGAGAGGGAGGGAGGGGAGGGCAGAGCGCGCGCGTTCACCCCCTCCTCCCTCTTCATTTCACAATGCACTCCTTCCTCCATTTCGCCCTTTCCCTCCCCTTCCCTCTCATCCTCCTCCCTCCGTCATCTCTCTTCGCATTCCCTCCCCTCTCTCGTCAACTGAGCTGCGCAGTCACAATAGACAAAAGGTCGAATGGAAACACGCGGAGGAATGGCTATCGTTCCATAGGGCAGGTTTGGAATGAGATAGTTAGCTCGGGTCAACAACCGATCAATACTTTGACATTCAAACTACAGAAAACAGCGATGAAACATTGTTTATACAGCTCGCTTCGCGAGAAGTGAATGTTAGTTTGATACAGAATAAATTCAATCTCGTATGTATTACAAACTGTACTGATAAACGAAAATTATTAATAATGAAATGAACAATATTAAATTCTCTCGGCGGAATGAAAACTGCACTATATGGGTTCAATTTTTTCATCACAAGTAGTCGTTATGGACACGTAAAACGTACAAATTATTACAAAACTACAAAATAATCACATGGGCAGACACTAGGGAGCACACAATCACATACGGCATTGCACTGGTTCAGAAAAGATGGGAAAGCTCTAGGATAAAATTATGGTGTGATACGCGGTGCGCACTGGGATACGGTAGTCGTGTGCACTACACGATGGAGACGATTCCCACTCCGACCATGCTTCCGATGAGTGCAGCAGCTACGCAGGCGAGGGAGAGCATACTGCCTGCTGTCTCGCGAAGGGCTGGCTCGACACTCCTGCAATGGAACGAAAGGGTAAAGGTGTGCCCCATGAAACACGGAATTAATCAATCGATAGACTTACTGCACTCCCTTCACATATGCGTGAGTGAAGCAGAAACCGTGCGATAGGGCGAGTGTCATATTGAGAAGGATGAAGATGGCATCGTTACTGCAATCACATACCGTAATCAGGTACTACCGTGTCACTTACCGTATGAGAGTGGGCGAGTGGAATCGTGGTTGGACATCGCATACAACGATGAGAGGGACGAGAATAAGACGAGCGAGTGAGAACTTTTGGAGCTGACTGCGAGACTACAAGAAAACGATTCATAATACGGAACATGATCAACTTTAATCACAGAAATGATTCTATCTCTGTGTAGGTCATTAATCCATGAAACGCTACATCTAATACCAAACGAATCTACAAACAATGAAACTCACTATATTGACTCTGCTCGCGAACACTCGTCCCATTGCATCGCAACAATTGAAGAGGAGGAAACAGCAGATGGAGGAGAAATAGGCTAAAGAGATCAAAGATCAGGAATATAGAAGTCGGAGCGGATCGGAGAAACCTCAGCTTCAGCCCTCCTTCTCTTCCCTCATACCTTTCCATGTCTGATTGAGTGTCTCCGTCCTCACTTGCGATGCCACAGCAGGGAAAGCGGCCAGAGTCACGATGAGGATGAACATCGCGCACGCCATGTCAGAACGAGTCTGAAAGGCATTACGATAAAGAAACGTTATTTTGTATTTTTAATGAGTCATACCTGTACGATATCGAAACAAATGCAATTGTCGAGAGATATCATACCGGCGAAACATAAATAAACTAACTACCAGAATCAGGTAGCATCGAGACATGATCTCACCTGTTCCATGATCTCTCCCCATCCATCGAAGAGTGGAGACGAATCATCCATCGGAGTCAGTGAGATTACTGCCTCTGTAAGAATCGAACCACGAATGCATTCATAAGAACAGAGAAACTAACGATCATTGTTTCCATCAGCATAGTCCACTTCCTCTCTTCCATCATCCTCCTCCTCATCGTTCAGTAGTCGATCACCGTCCTCCGATCTGTTTTTGGGCAATCACCTCGGTTCTCAGTCTTTTTACAACGAAAACCAGTAGATAAACTAATAAATGAAAGAAATAAGCTGACCTCTCGATGATCTCCTTCGCATAGCTGGATCGTACGAGGCAGAAGTAGCAGAGGACGGAGAAGAGAGTCCAGATGAAGGCAACCGCTGAAAGAGACGGTGGATTGTGGAGATATTATATTGCGGAAAGGACCCCACTTCTCTCTTCGATAAGCTTGCGCGATTTTTGTGTGCAACTAACCAAAGTAGATTCTTCCATTGAGTATAGCATTGGCAGTGGCAGCCTGGCAGAGAATGGAGAGGAGGGAAGTGCATATGCCAGCCACTGCCTGGCCGATCATCACCATCTGCATCTGAAGAAGGAAGAGAATGTCACGATGCTCATTGATATAAGAGCGAAATATTGGAGTATTTGGAGTATTCTACTTAACATTATTTTCCAGAGTTCCTAGTTGTTATCGAGTCATCCAGCAACCGCGAATCGCCAGTTAGCGAGAATGTTCAAGCCATAACCATTTCGAAACCGTTCAAACCCCCAATAGTGTTTATCGCTATAGCTATCCCATAACAACTCGATAAACTCCTTTGTGCACACTTACATACGACTCAGGGAAGGTTGCAGCCAATCCAGTGATTCCTGCCCCGATTAATCCCATCGATCCAAAGGAGGAAATGGAGGAGAAGAACATCGACAACCAGAAGAAATGAGGCTGATCTGAAAGAGGTATTACGTCGTTCAGATCCACTTTAGCCTTGATCACAATTCACACAACACAGAAGCGCGTGATGCTACGAAATTAGTTCATCTCCCGTCTCACAGGCATTCATAGGTGATAAGACATCTCGAAAAAACTATTTCGAAAAAGGACGTTTCGAAAAAAATTCGAGAGCGCGCACATCACTTTGGAAGTGATTTGCGCAGCGATAGTTTAACTTTTACTTTAATTTATTGATCAATTTCGTTTTTGCTCAAGCAGCTGAATAAGGTGATCATAACAAAATTTCATGAAAATACGTTTGAAGCAAAATTTTTTCGAAATGGAATTTTTCGAAACGTCCTTTTTCGAGTTTGTTTTTTCGAAATGTCTTATCACCGCATTCATACATGCGTGAAAGTAATGGGTTTCAAATTGCATATCGTTCAACAAATGAGATCATTTGCTCACCCTCATCGGTATCAATGAAGGTGTAGAATAGAGTGGGCATGAGTGAAAGAAGGACGATCGCGTGGCCAGTCAACACACGGAATCCATTCGACAGTCTGAACGAGTCATTTAAATATCAACAAATCTAAAACTCTCGTGCTGTCTATAGCATTTTTGTAATTTACTTTTTACTGGAATGAGTAGACTCACTTATTGGTGGCAACAGTATTGAGTAGTGATCCGAGTATGCATGCCACTCCACTCGTCACTGTGAACCATCCCTCGTAAGTTCGCTGCAATTCCGTCGTCGGCTCGGAACCTGCAAAAATAGCAAATATTAGAACAATTTTTTATGAAATTTTTACTTAACTTTTCAATTAATAGCCTATGTTGGCGAATCACTAGTTCCCATGTATTGCACAGTGAATTATCGTTTTCGTGAAACTTGAAATTGACAAATGAACGCTACTTTTCTTGGCAACTCTGACATTACCTGATTTCCCACTTCACTCACCTAATCTCGACTGATTCCAGTATCCGTAGGTGACTGCAGAGTACAGATCGTCGTCCTCCGGTCCTTTCGTCTCAGTCACATTGCGCAGTTTGTAGTAGAAGTACTGAAAGATCAGGGATGAACTCGGTTTCAAAAGCCGAATATTAACTCATGGCCAAACCTACACAGTGGCAACAGCCATAGAATTATCAGTGATGGTATGCTATTGTAATAGATAGATCCCTCACCTCATGTGCATTCATGAATAGATTGTAGGGTAGAAGGGAAGTCATTGCAACCACAGTGAAGGCGAGCACTGTTCGAGCGTGGAACATCGTTAGTAGACTGAAAAGCTAGTTTAAAAAAATGCCCATCAATCACATTTGGAACATCGAGCAATTCATTGACGGTCTGCATCAAAAAGCGACAGCAAAACAATTCACTAGTCAGTTCATTTTGGGAAATTCGCATTGTGCGGACTATAGGCAAAATGTTTGGAAAGGATTGAGTGTTGAACCGATTGAGAATAGAAAGAATGAACAAACTTGTTAGTGTGGTCGCACCACTTCCTCAAATTACAAGAGCCCTCCCGTCTCTGCCCCGAAAGGTTTCACCTGAAAATAGGGAGCTCAACATGAAAGGATGAAACGAATTTTACGAGCGACGGCAGCTTCCAAACATCGACATTAAAAATCAACCTCGAGCGAGGATGCAACTTAGAGTTCACTGCTGGTGGCCCGACACGAGAAAGGGCGCGCACTACCTATACCAGCTGAGAGAGATGAGAGGTGAGGAAGAGAAGAGAGGATTAGAGAGTATTAGTGTGTGCTAGTTGTAGACAGTCTGCCTATTCACAATACGCGACAGCACGCATGCAATATGCCACTTTTTGATTTACAGTTCACCATTGACTGATTGTAAATGTTGAAAATCTCCCAACACCCACGCAAAGAAAATATTCAAGCGGAATTCATCACCGCTCTTTCATGATTCATCTCCAGGTCACATGTCAAATTAAAAATTTCATTCAACTTTAAAGGTGATGAAAACGTAACAAGTAACGGAAGTACGAGGCAACAAAAACAAAACAATCAATGGTGACAACAAAATTGATATTATCGGGTGAGATAATATACCGTATCCCTCCTCGTCTACAGTAAGCTCAGAAGGTGAAGATATTGACCTTAGTGTCAACCCCTCCCGATAGAATGGATCCCTCTCCCACTTCGCAGCACAGAACACGATCCTCGTGGCCAGAGATGTCGAATACTGGAGTCTTCGCAGATCTGAATCAATCATTTTTTACGCGGGTTGTTAGTTTCAATTATTCAGATGTACATTGCTTCGGTTCGTGAAATTAACTATCAAGCTTTCTTTCGATTGATTGTGCATTTTGGAAGCACAAATTCACCTAGACCACGTCCATCCGTTCAATAACACATGTACAAAATACCATCGACATATTCACTTTTCAGATTAGGTAATGAATACGAACCTGCAATCCCACATCTTGACAGTTCCATCGAAGGAGGAAGAGATGAATGAGTGGTCGTCTCTCTCTGTCCATCTCACACACGTCACCCATCCCTTGTGACCGATGAACGATTGCTTCAGGAATGAACCCTCTGCAAGTAGCACGTAAAACAACTTATTGCAAGCATTCAATTAGAAGTTGAAGCAAAGGCATTATTCGACAGGCCTGGAGAAGGGCAACTATTTCTCTACTCTACTCACCACTGCTCCTTGGATCGTATAGTCTGGGACAGGCGTCAGTCAGTCCTCCGATGATCATTCCCGTCGATTGATGGATCGAGATGGAAGTGAATCCACGTTGAGCACGAATGCGAGACACCTGATTGACAAAGCATTAGGCAATGTTTAATTTATATCAATAGAACCGAATGAACCGATGTCTTGAATGGTATACCGGTAACTGTCAATCACGAACCCTACTTGCTATACAACTAAACGATTTTATATGAAACACAAATAAATTACTACCAGCATACCCCCCC
>LS520434.1:109504-136730 GCA_900490845.1 Pristionchus japonicus
ATTCTAAAGCGAACATAGCCAATAGCAACGATTAAGCCTCTCGAATGCACTGTGACTGGGTTTGGAACTCGCGAAGGATAAAAGAAAGATAGTAAAATGTTGAAATCGGTGACTCACCTCAAATTCGCTCCAAATGACGCAGACCACTTCCATCTTGACGTCGGGCTGAGAGGCCTGGAGATACTGAATAAGATGAAACTTAAATGACAGCATAAAATGCGAGGAAAACGATAGCAAACGAGCATGAACACAGAAAAATTACATCAAAAAGGAAAATACGTTTGGCGTGGCCTAAAATTTGGGAACCGTAAAACCGGCTTTTAGTACATGAACTTTGCGAGCTAATTGTAGCTTAATTAGCAAAGTATATACTTTCTTATGTTTGAAACACTTGATATATCGACTATTGCGAATCTAATGAATATAAACCAGTTAAATATAAGTGTATTTTGAGTGTTTCCGAGTTTGTGACAAAAATTTCAAATTTTTTGAAACATTTGTGAAATCGCCGGAATAAAAAATTGGGCCGATACTTACATCTCTGAACAATGCCCATTGCAGGTCTCCTCTCCATTGCTCGTCACTTCTCGCTCACTGGCGACGCTCATCATGCGTCGATTTTCCGTCGGTGAGCTGATCCCTCTTTGTGAACGAGACTACTCAGTTCTGGCACTGTATACAGTTCCAGTAGAATTCGTAAAATGAAGAGAGTCGTTCCCTCTTTCAGTATCCTCGATGCTCATCCCGAATGGCGTCGCATGTTCAAGAAGTGGACGAGTGAAGGAGAGGCGACGAACCCGACTACTGTACTCGGTCGATCGATCCCTGCTATGTATGTTGACACGGATTCTCATTCCAAAGCAAATTTTGCCATGCTAGAGCATCAAGAATCAACATACCTTACGTTGTTACATTCTTTCGATGATTGTTGTCTGTGATAATGAGTTGGTATCTCCTAGAGATGGCCCTATCTCAGTGGTTTGAAGGATAATGGACAGTCCTATTTATGAGTTTAATCAACTTCAGTCCCGACACCAGCGGTACAGACTACGTATGGGAGGAGGACGAATACTCGGATCTGTGATGAAGAAGGAAGGATAAAGGATGCGATGAGAAACGATTACGGCTTATGCTCTCGAAAATGATAAACTTATCTGATATATTTTCTTATCGGATCTTTTGTGAGAGAGAAAAGAAGCATGACCACACAGTGAAAACTAACGCTTTCAATTCTGAACGGTCACTTCTCAATGAAGGTCTAATTTTCCTCCCTTCCCTTCTCTAATCATTTTCACTTCTTTCATTTTTCTTGAGTGGTCCCTCCGTCTTTCTTCTCCCATTTATCCACTCGTGAGTTCAGATACAATTCAACTACTGAAATTCCTTCAGATTTCACAGAACCTTCGTATTCATCAAATTTGTGTCCTTCCAATCCAATGACTTGCGAAGAAAAGTGAAGAGTGAATTCATTGATTTGATCTTTGATCTTCCATCTCAGATCGTCGCTTGCCAATCCCCTCTTCAATCCTGATGATCCATACTACGAAACCTGTGGTGAGGAGATCATTGAATCGCAAGAATCGATGGCCGTAGTTTTCTTGCGTCCTGTCTAACAATGTGCTGTAAGAAATATTCACGAAGCTTCTTCGTAACCCCAGCTAAAGAAATAAGACGTTTTTGTGAATTTCACTAGATACTGGATTGATAAGTAGTACATGTTACTCCTACTCAGGTATTCGCATTCCACTCTCAAATCGCGATCAACCAGACACCGTAACCATCACTCATCCTCTGCCCAAGGTGCGATCCATTTTTTACTGTTGAGAGGAAACAGATCTTTGATCTCTACAGACACTCGATCACTTCGATCAACTTCGTAGAGAGAGAAGAGACTGCGATGTGACAATAAGGATTGGAGAAGATGAATTGAAGGTGCACAAAGTGAGTCATGAAATAAATAATTTGCTTGTAAAATCGCCAACAATTCTTTTCCAGACTCTTCTCTGTGCTCGGATTCCCTATTTCGCAGCCCAGCTATCATCCAATTGGATTGAATCCTCAACGGGAATCATCAATCTTTCGTCCCATCTCTGCCGTTTGTTTATCATTTCTTCTTCTTCTTCTGAAGTTCTCATTTAGAGTACGATTCTGAGAGTCTCAAATCTCTCATCGATTACGCATACACTGGATCGATCATTCTCACTGAAGAAAATGCGCAGAATATGATGATATCTGCAAGCTATCTCTCCATGGTCAGTGCACATTCTCTCATTCGAATCAGGTTGATGTTATCTAGGATGCTGTGGTTGATGAATCAGCCCAGTTCATAGTGAGAAGGATTCGCTATGACGATGCCCTTCCTCTTCTCCTCGTATTCCGTTCTGATGGATACACTAAGATCGACGGACTACTCAATTTCATCGATGTAGGATTTAGCCATCGAACAAGACCAGTTCTGAATTTCAGGTTAACTTCGTTCCCATTTCGAAGACTGACGACTTCTTGCAAGTGACGATTGATGATCTTGTTATGATAGTGAAGAGGAACACTTTGCGCATCGATAATGAGTCGCAAGTTAGTTATTGTCGAATTGCCACTTAATCAATTCCCCGATTGTCTCAACAGGTCTTTGATGCGATCAATCAATGGATTGGAGAAAGCGAGAGGAGAGTAGAGGAGGGATTCAGGTTATTCATTCATTTGCATGACCATGAGGAAAGAACCGGAACAACATTTTTGCATGTCTCAAGGAGAGTTCACATTGCAGACTACTGAAGTGTATTCGTTTGAATTACGTCTCTCCCTCGTTCATTACGGAAGTTCTTGAGAAGACTGAGTGGGTGATGAACAGCCCGGAGTGCATCGACTTCATCAGGGAAAGAAAGGTCTTCTTCACATGATTACACCTGGGAATCAATCATGTAACTAAAATGGCAAAGTTATGAACACTTGTGAATGGATTCCTAATTGCAGAGTGACAGTCGGACGGAGAAGGAAAGAATCTGTGATAAAGCCCATCGACTCATCTTCTCAACTGGTCATTACATTGCCTCTCTTTTGATCTTTGATCTTCAAGATCACCGTTGCCTACTTCCAAAGCTCCTTCTTCGTAGGGAGGGTTACTCACTGTGAGATGGAAGAGGGAGACAATCGAAGCGAGATCCAGATATACGATCCAATCAGAGATGTCTGGACTAGTAAGAACAGCCACATAATTAGAAAAAATAAATAATTTCAGGAGGAACGATCGAGAAACGGCCCCTAGTGCAGGGAAATGTGATTTCATATGGCGAAAAGGCTTGTTCAAGTTTCCCACTAACGATCAAAGAAATGTAATGTCTACAGATCTACTTCCTTGGCGCTTTTAATCGTCAAATTTCAAATCGGGAATGGGCAGATAACTTGGAGGATACGGGCGTTGAAGTTTACCACACGAGAAAAGATCGCTGGCTTCTGGTATGCTGTAATCTCATCAAATAGTAGATACAATAGAAACCTGTGAAGAGTAGGAATAAATAACTCTGCTTGAATGATAGGTAATAGATACCAAATTAAAAATAAATAAAAATAAATAAATAAATAAATAAATTGCAGCTCCCTCCGATGCATGAACTCCGTGAAGAGCACATGAGCGAAGTGATGAATGGGAGAATGTGAGTGGTGATGTCACTGTTATCTATCAGTTTTCTAGAAGTTCTCTTGAACAGTGACCAAAGACTACTCTTCTCTCACAGTTCGACAAATATTAATGTTCAATTGTAGATACTCTGCTGGTGGGTGGGATGACGTGACAGTTGATACTAAGTCATCATTCGAAGCCATCGACCTTTCCCATCCTTCTCCAGGTATTCTCGCATTCTCCTTCTACATATTCTGTTACCTGGTGGATGTTTAGTTTGGTCGCCCTTGAATAACATGAGAAGAGTACGTCTGAGGGCTGCGACTTGCGTTCTCAATGGAAAACTATATGGTATAGTTGGCAAGCGGATCGAAAGTGAAATGTTGATACAGTCATCGGAGGAAGTGATGAAATGGATGGAGAAGTATGGGAAGATGGAGAATGCTTCGATCCAGAGACTAATAGGTGAGAGAAGAAGACTGCCACTCATAGGACTGATTACTCATCTTGTAATAATCCACAATATAGCTGGACTATAATCTCTCCTATGAATACGTGGAGAGAACAGTGCGCAGCAGCAGTACTCAATGGAGAAATCTATTTAGTCGGAGGGTTAGTCCTCTATAATTGATAGGATAATATCCAATTAATTGAACATTGTAGATGGACAAAGTCAGTTGAGAAGTACTCTCCTGAAAAAGATTCGTGGACGACTGTAGCCAGCATGCACACGAAAAGGTACCGTATCCTGAAGAGAATCGGGAACTGACTGACCATTCTAGATAATATTCGACCATTTGCAGACAGTCACCAAAGCTGGTCGCATCATGTGGAAAGTTGTACGTTTGTGGAGGGTCCGATGGAGGAGGAACCTTCGTTCCCGTAGTGGAATGCTACAATCCGACGACGGATCAATGGGAGAATAAAGCATCGATGGGGTGAGTCTATCACACATCTTTAGTCGTTCGCTAACTTCTCTCACTCTAACCCAATAAGTCGGGACTGAACGACTAACAGAATGAATCATTTGAGAGCGGGAGGGAGACGACATCATATCTGCAGTCTCTCTATTCCTGCTGATTATCCCACTCCCAATCATTGAGGTACTGTTTGCTTTCTCGCCTTTTAAAAAGAAACCTCTTTTTCAGTGGTGTCTTCGAGGACCTCCTTCTATTGTGTGACAAGAAACACCCTTACTACTCATTCGAAATACATTCTAGATGTGTAATTTGTCCTCGCTGAGTTCACTGGAAGGAATGAGGCAGACACGTATGAAATAGGGGTTTCATTGTAAATAGCCACTAGTTTCCAAAACAAATGGTTCTCGTGTCTTGAGTCTGTTATTATTACTTGATGATTCGTCTCAATGGAGATTGTTCTATTACATCTCGCATGCCTTCTCTTCGATAATTTTGTTCCTTCTCATCACAAATATCCGATCTCTTCATCAACACATAATAAGTTAATTGCACACGAGTAGTAAAGCTAATCTTCCTCTTTCTCTTCTCCTCTCTTCTCTATTTCCTTCCCATCAATCGAAGGAGTGCAATGGAGAGAAAGAGGGTGATTGCAGTGAGAACAGCCAATGGCCACGCGATCATCTCGAGAGAGTAGCACTCCCTTCGGATCGACGATCCAACGAGTGAGAAGTCACGGCCCAGTTCAAGCACCTGAAGGGAGATTATCGATTTGTGAGTTGGCCTACAGTAGCCCTACAGTATTCCTCACCTGCAATGTAGCCGCTCGCACATCGACAGTCAGTCCTCGTTCCTCCTCCTCTCTCCTCTTCTCCATGATCTTTGATCTCTGCTCATCATCATCCGATCTCCTTCGTCGTTTGCCGGAGATGTCCGGGCAAGTTGGCACCTGTGAAAGATAGCTGTATCATTCTGAAACCCTGACTACCGTACCTCGCACTCCTCCCCTGTTCGAATATCCAATCGGATGCTGCATTGGAAGTTGACGACCACGTCTTCAGCGAACTGAATGAGATTGAGCTTTGATCTTTGATCTCTTGTCCCCTTTCTTACCTTGAATGCGTGAGCCTCCTTCTGAGCTCGAAGGTTACCCGGGCCATACTCGAGATTGTCCAGTAGATATCGATCGATGGCGCATCTGAATACCGTAGTCATCTTCTACAGTAACCCGTAACCATCGTACCCATCATCACTTAGCACCGTAACTCGCACGTCATTGTCGTCCTCGACGAAGCAGGAGTGCACTCGCATGCACCACAGCTCTGAAAAGTCAGTTGTCGATTGTCGATTCATCTAGTGTATCATACCTGGTGAGGAACTCTCGCAGGTCCAAGTGTGCAGTAGTTGTTGTCCTACGGTAGCCACCTCGATCGGCTCCTTCTTGTGAGGATCGATAACCTGAGGAGTACGGTAAGTGAGACGGAGCGGATACAGTGCTCACTTCATATCGACAGCGAGGCATCTCTGCGACAACTGAGAACGGTTCCACTGGCTAGAATATTGCACTTTAATCGTTGAACTTTGAATGAGACTTACATTCATGGAAACCATGAGGGGGTAAGTGACGGTCTTGTCTGCCTGCATGTAGAAACACTGGATGTCGTAGCCCTGCAAATTCATTTGCACTACACCAGTAGACTGAAGAATGAACAAAGAAGAGTCGTGAACTAACTCGATCGACTTTAGTGACGAATTGAGAGTGGAAGGAGAGCATCACTTTCGTGGAGATGAAGAGGCCAGGAGGATCGATCTAAAGGATATTGACTACTGAACCCCAACGAACAACGATGGACCGAAAATACTTGTTATTGTCTTTCTTCTGGCTGAATGGTTTCACTCTCACCGATCTCGTCTTCACACTTCCACATTCATCCAATGGGATCGAGATGGAAGTTGTCCTTCCTCCTCTCTCTTCCGATCGACATTTCGGATTGTCAGCGTGTCCCAGCACGAAGACTCGTCCTCTGGAGGATTACGGTATGCCAGATGAACTATTGATTGATCACTCACAGGAAGTCTTCTTCTGTAGCAAATACGATCTCGATCTTATTCTCCTGGCAGTCAACCTCCGCATTGCCTGGCAAGAACAATTCAACAATATATAAATTAATTATTTAGACAGTAAATCAATGATCTGACTACCGTAACCCACCGATCTGTCCGTTCGGGATGGGGATGGCATTTGAATGCCTGAGGGCGATAATAGCGAGAAGGAGTGTCTTCATGCCAGAATGGGGGGATGGAATGAGAGTGAAAGGGGTCTGCCCTTCCCCTTCCCTCTTCCTCCCTTCTATGCCCGCCTTCTTTCATTAGTTGTTCTGCTTTCTCATTAACTTTCCTTACTTCTTTCAGCTATGTTTCCTGTTTGATCCCTTCTCTCCTACAATCACTTACTTATCGTCCCCATCCATCCATCAACCTAATCCATTCCGCCCACTCTCCCTCATCTGTGCACTCCATTCAAAGACAGAGAAACGATGAACCATGCAGAAATGAGAGTGACCCCTCCCCTGTGGCCCTTTCCAACCTTGCTCTCCATGCTTATACTTCGAGGGAACCAATTCAAACCATTTCATTTCACTTTTACAACAGTAACAATGCGAAATGTGAATCAAACAAAACATGGAGGTGAACTCTGAATGATCTAGTGGAAGGCATGAGAATTGAGCCATAACACAACACAACAGAACATGATGAAAATGTGGAAATAGAAAGAGGTCAGGGGATAACAATTCGATAACGATATAACAATGGACGGGGCATCATCCGTAACGATTCGAGGAGGAGAAAGATCAAAGATCAAAGACTGATTAGTGTCTCTTCTTCATTTGCTTGACGATGAACTTCTGATTCGTGTGCGGTTTCGATCCCTTCATGTAGCTCTGAGTGTCACCGCGGCCAGCCATCTAGAGAAGATAGAGATTGGGATTAGAAAGATGAAGAAAGGGAAGATCAAAGATCGATCTCTCACCTTGGGTTTGTGAGTGATGGGGAGGTCGACGAATGGAGGGACGGAGAATCCGAAACTCTTCGAGACAGCGAGAAGATCCAGAGAAGTAACGTCGAAGCAGTCCTGAGAGAGAAGAAGTTTCAAAATAAATCAAAGGAGAATAAAATCGATGTTTCCAAATCTGAAGACCATTTACTATGAGGGCATGACAAAACGGCAACCGACAAAACGGCAACGAGTCGCGCGAATTGAAATATCTCTCTTGCAACTCGTCCTACTGATTAGTTAGATAGCTCATTATATTGCAAATTTCTTGGGCTATCAAATGGGAGAGGTTAGATTTCATGAAAATGACGGGGACGTGTCCATGAATAAAATTAGAACGCACATTAGAAACCTAAAAGGTTGTGGAATCGATAGCTACTTATCCTAGGATAATGCGTGCGAAGTCTCAAAATTGTACGTAAAGTTGGAGGCAAGTTCTGAGCCGTTGCCGTTTTGTCGGTTGCCGTTTTGTCATGCCCCCTTTACTATAACCATGAACAATCGAATCACCAGGTAGTCTAGCTCGAAAATCCCCAGCTAACTCAATTCCAGGAATAAACCCCGTTCTCACCCTATGAGAGTGGGAGTCGTAGGCACGAACGTAGCCCTTGTACGCCTCCTTCGCTGACTGCAATTTAATAATTTTTCATCACCGTTATACAATAGTGCTTTCGATAAAAATAATGCTATCGATAAAACTTTCTCAAATCGTTCTCACCTTATTGAGGTAGTAATTCTCGGAGATGAGCTTCTCTAGTTGAGACTGGATATTGGAGACTTTTGCCCACGAGAAATCGAACTCGTTGAGGACGACTCGCTCTGCACGCAGGAAACGGAGGAACGCCAGCTCTTCTGCAATACGAAATCTGCTTACTTGCCCTTCGGATTATCATAGAGTCCTATAGACCAATCACTGACCAGGTCTAAGAATGAGTAGTGCGTGTCCCTTTCCATCCTGTCCTCTGGCAGTTCTTCCCACTCTGTGGATGTACTCTCTCGGCTCATCGGGAGGATCGTACTGCACGATCCAATCGACGGCGGGGATGTCCAGACCTCTGAATCGCATGAATTGATTACACTCGAAACTTATTGTTTCCGACTTCATGACAGTCTTCAGAATGTTCAGAAAATATAGCCGTGCTCCCGAACAGACAGATCCAGAAATTCAACAAACAATCCCAAATTAATCTAGTCCCGATCCTCTCACCTCGCGGCGACGTCCGTGCACAGCAGGATGCCGGTTTCGGCCTGGCAGAACTGGAAGAACGTCGTCGTGCGCTTCTGCTGCTTCTGCTTGCCCTGAAGACGAGACGCTCATTAGTGACAACACATGATTATTTCATTGAATTATCGACTACGAGACCAGCTTACATGATTCGCTTCCTGTCCTACTTCAACAAGTACAAACAGTCTACAACTACACCCCTCCTCTTCCTCTTACCCTCGACTTACATGGATGCACTGGACAGGTACGTCGATGTAGTTGAGCAGTTCGTGGTAGTACTTCACGGCAGCGCACGACGAGAAGAACACCATCACCTGCGAGATACAGTTATTAGTAGGGTTCTCTTATTGGAAAATTTTCCGGAATTCCAATAGCGAGAACAAAGGATTTTCACTCCCTCTCATTTTCCAATAAGGATTCGAGAGTTTATTAGATTTTTTCCAATAGTTATTGGAGTTCCAATAAGGAATAGTAGATCATTCCGAGAGGGGAATGAGGGGAGGCGGTCAGCCATTCCTTATTGGAAATCCAATATGGAATAGTTTTCCAATAAGAATCATTTTCCAATAAGAGGCCGCGCAGTTCAGGGTCGCTATTGGAAAAATGAGAAGGAGAGAGTCGATCTTCCAATAGCGATTTTTTTCCAATACGAGAACCCTAGTTATTAGATTATTGATTGCCATAGACGCCAGAAGATAACCAAACAAATCAGCTCACCTTCTTGTTCCTGTTCTTCTTGAGGAAGGTGAAGAGGAGCAGGAATCGCTTCTCCGACGGGCACACCACGTAGCCCTGAACGAGGAAGGTGGTCATTATATTATTTTACATTTCATACCCTTCACCACATCAGCCAGAATATAATAATAAATTATGAGTAAGACACACTCCTCTCCACACTCACCTGCGATAATCCAGCGACGGTAGCCTGATCCGTCTTCTGTTCCACTCCCACTCGGATGGGATTGGAGTGGAGGGCGATCTTCACCAGCTCGTCCACCTGTCATCATACCGTAATCCTACAGTCCTCTACCACATGTTCCCTCTGCCGTACCTTGGGTGTGTGGGTGGCAGAGAACAGCATGGTCTGTCTTTCAGCGGGGAGTCTCCTCAGAATCTGCTGCATCTCTACTTCGAATCCAATATCGAGAATTCGATCTGCCTCGTCGATGACGAGACACTTCATGTTCTTGGCAGAGAAGTCTTTCGTGTTCACGAGATGATCGAGGAGACGACCAGGAGTCGCCACCAGGATGGAGATACCCTGACAGAGAAGGAATTTAGGTAATTAATGCCAACAATACAACGGCAATTCATCTGGAGTATTTCTCACCTTGGCGAGCTTCTCAGCCTCTGTATTTCTATTCGATCCTCCCATGATGAGACCGTGAGTGAGTGAAGGATGGGCTGAATGGAATGAGATTGATTGGAGAATTGTCAACAACAGTTTATATACCGGTAACGCGATTGTAATTGAGTCAACTCGAGGTTTATCAGTTGGATCTCCCTCTCTCACCCTTGAGCAGCTCCGACAGTACTCCGTACGTCTGAATGGACAACTCGCGAGTCGGAGAGATGATGATCACTCCAGTTCCGTTCCGAGCCTACAAACAGTCATTTGTTCTACCCAATCAATCAAGTCACTTCTACCGTACCTTCCAGTTCATCTTGACGAGCAATTCGATGCAGGGTACGAGGAAGCCGAGCGTCTTTCCACTACCTGTCTTCGCCGAAGCGAGCACGTCCTTGCCCTGCGATTGAGAATGAACTCAATATCAGATTAATGTATCCGATGCATCTTATATTTTGGAGCAAAGAATCTAAACAATCAATACATTTTGCCAATCAAGTTTCTTGTACCCTCAATATAGCCCTAATCTGACCTCTAGCAGGGGCCCAATACTCTTCGCTTGGATCTCAGTCATCTTCACGAATCCCATCTCCTTCAGAGTCGCCAGAGTCTCGCTGCTCACCTGAATGAGGAGATATTCATCGGATTACACTAACGAACCGATGCGAGATCATTCAATAATGAAACGACTACCGTACCCTTCCGTCTAGCGAATCGAAGGTGGTTCCCGACAGGATACTTCCGACGTCATTCGAATCGTCGATTTCTGCTGTAGGCTCCTCCACCTTCTTCATCTCTGTATTATAATTGGGTTAATTTCATTCAATGAAGTGGAGAAATAGCGATAGAAAGATAACTGACTCTTAGCGGGAGTCTCGACATGCTCGATATCACTATCTCCATCCTCATCCTCATCCGTCTCCTCTTCCTCCTTCTTTACTTCCTTCTCCACCTCTTCTGTCTCTTCCTTCTTCTTCTTGCTCATCTCAGCAGCCTTCAATTGGATGTTCCCACTCCATATCCCGTCCCTCCCTCTCATCTCTCTCTCCTCACCTTTTTCATCTTCTGCAGCTTCCGCTTGAACACCTTCTTCTCAACGTTGACCATGGCTGCGGCTCTTGCTTGCAGTAGTCCGAGTGGCTACTGTAGTCTCGAGCGGGGGTACCCTGGAATGCCTTTATTACAGCCCCACTGATCGATGGAGGGGAACAAACGCGAAACACGATCAAAGAGCGCCACGCGAATGCGAAAACTGTGAAGCTAGAGACAAAATATGAGATTAGCAAAGAATGTGATTAGTGAGCAGATAATTTGTGATAGAACTCGTTAGAATATACATAACTCGTTGATGGAAGGTCACTGGTTAGATTTCGATCAACGTAATTTTTAGATATGATAATTCAAAGATAAGGAATGAGAGAGATGGAACTATGCGGTGGTAATGGAATCAAACATCGACAACGACATAGAGATCGACTCTATCATTCTCTCTCTTAATCTGCATATTCGAATACGTCGGAGCTTTGACGTCGTTCTTCTGAAACGACGAACATTCACAATATTCACCGTCGAGTTTACAAATTGTAACATTAAGAAAAACAAAACATCATAATGGTGAAACTTGATCCCCACCTGAACATGTTTGCCCATCTCGAAGCTTTCTCCCCATGCTCGAATCTGTATTCCCTTCATTGTCCCGTCTCTCGTCTGCTTCTCAACATCGAGTACTTCCACTCTTCGACCAACGAAGTACGGCTCAGCCTGAGTGAAAGATATCATATTTACAACTTCGTTTAAACTGGAGATCCCTCGTTTGAATCTCTAACGAAGTTGTGACTCTAGGCAATCTAAAATTCAATTTTCCCGAGGAAAAAGGAATAACATGTGTGATTCATTCGTTTTAGCTGATTCATAGTCTCACTTGGAAAGCGTAGAGTGCCTCTTGAAGGATATTGAAGATGAGGACGTCTTCTGTTTCACCTGGAAAATCAATGTTTAATTTTTTTTTAAACGTTGTTTTCCAATGAAGCCAAGTCCTCACCCTCAGCTTCCATCTCATAGGAGTACACCTCTTCGATGCTTTCCAACTCCGTCAGCACACCGTACAGTGACTCTATCAGAGATCCCTGCAGTTCATTGATTGTTTGTATTCTGAAACAATTTCATCATCACGAGTAACTAACCATTGCCTCTCCTTCGGTCGTTCCCCAAGCGTGCAGTAGAATATCTGCAGGATGCTCGAGGTACTCGAAGCCTCTGCAATGATTACATCATATCACCATTGATAGTGAACTCCTCACCTCGACTCAACACTGGAAGAGCTGGGCATATCTGCGTCCTCCTCTTCTCCTCCATCCCTCTCTTTCTCTCCATCAAACGCGTCTTCATTACCCTGAACAGTAAGTAATAAATCAATTCAAGATCTAGATGAACACCTCTTCTATGCTATCCAATTCCGTGAGAAGATCAACAACACGAGTCCACTGTACCTCCTCTATTTCACTCTCATCTCTTCTCCCATCGGACTCATTTCCACTCTCCGATCTTCTCGATCTCTTGCTCGTAGTCGACTTTCCGTCGTCCTCATCGTCCGTACTCGTCCTCCTCTTCCCTATCAGCATCCTGAGCAGTTCAATATACCTTGCTAACGTCCATGCATCCATAGAAAAATATTTTCAGAACAATTCTGAATTATTTTTCAATTCATCGAGATACATTGAGAGGACACAAGTACCTCGGTCTCATAGTCAATATAGATATCGAAAAAAAAAAGATTTACACAGAACGGCTCTGCCGGATATCTACAGAGTTAGCGGAATCGGGACTCATCTACAAGTGCTAAGGCGATGGAACGAGATTGCTACGGGGATCTTCTGCACAGCACACAGGTTGACATTAAGGCGGGAATTTGTACATCGTGGCAACTACGGTGGAATACGAGAGACAAGAGACTACGGTGAATGTGCTAGGAAGAGCACACTGATAGAAATGGGGAGTAGAGAGAGAGGTGGAGTAATGTACAGTATTGAATACGTACAAAAGCATCAAGAGGGAAAAGAACAGTTTGAAAAAGTTTGACTATTGTAAAATGCATGGAGATTGGTCGGCAGGTCCAGATACACACTATGCACATAGAGGTAACGGTTTGTGATTTACGTAATGGGTGAATAAACTAGTGATCCAATTCAATCAGCTGAGTGGGGAGTAATCGTAAAGGTAGATGGTTGAAGCTATTCGTTTTTCTGAGATATAATGCAGGTAGTGAGGTCAGGATGACAAAAAGGAGGAAAGGGAGAACATTTAGATGCACACAACAGACGAATTTGGTGTGTGAGTAAAACACTAGTACTTGTGACTTCTTGCAATTGTTGAAATAATACGATAGCAAGGATTGCGAATACAGTGCTTCTAGAGCTTCTATGTGCAGTAGTAAAGCAGGTGTTCATCAGAGAAAATTAAAAGGAGTGAACCGGGCCGGAAGAGCCAGTATGTCAGAATTGGAGGAAAAGCGTAGCTGTAGGGAAAAGGGAACGGGATAAAGTGAGGGAGCTGGCCCGGATTCAGGTACACCTACTTGTAAAAGCTGTCGGATGGTAGAGGGGAAAAGTCTAGCTATCGAATCTATCGAATACTGAAGTTAACTATCAACTCGATACGGGGAAAGGGAGGTACTGTACAATATGTACATCTTCTAGTCTTCGAGGTCCCACAACTGCTCTTGAGAGACATCGGCAGAATGAGAGGCGCTCAACGCTCTGATAGAAGTAGAAATGACCAACGAAACATTTTATACGCTCAAAAATATATTATTGAAATGAATACCTGCATGAAAGGAAGAGTAGACGGTTGAGGTTCTTATTGTGCAGGAAATAGTTGAAATACCAGAAACAGCCATCCTCAGAAAACGGATCCGAAGTGTAGTCTGCCTTGAACCTGAAAATAGGGGATTTAAGATCTCTGAATAATGTTTGATTGAACGTTTGTATTCTCAAATTGTTCTTGCTTTGTAAACTTCAATCAACTCGCGAATTCGTGCGGAACAAGACCAAGGTCAGTCACCTGAACCCACCACTTCATGCACCAGTAAACAACTTCTTGTTCCTGGCAACGACAACAACAGTTATGAGACAACTTACGTGTATATCGTGCACTCCTCTGGTTTGATCTCAGTCTTGATCGTTGACCAGAGATCGTTCTTCACTGCACCGTAATTGAAGACTGCCGAGCTCAACTTCTCGTCCACTTTTTGTTGAACAGTCTGAGTAAGAAAACATACGAATCAGTTCTTATAAAGTATAAAAATACTAAGAGTTAAAAAAATATATGCACCTCAAATATAGGAACCAATGCGAAATCGGCACTCTTCCTGTCGGAGAAGTCATAATCGGGGAAAGTTGAATTGAGTACTGCGATCAAGTCGAATAAAGTTCGCGGCGAGATGGAGTCGGCCAAGTAGATATCGCAATCGTCATTGCGACTCGACTCGGATAGATGTCTAGAAGGAAATAATACAATGAAAACAATAAAGCATATCATAAAAGAAAGGTATAAAACATTTGTGACAGCTAATTATTCGCTTTCTTACTCACCTCAATCGACGTCCCACAGGAGACAGTCCAAGTTCCTCCTCTTGCGGACTTAGCGCTTGACGCTGCTTAGAGTTCGACTCGTACTCTTTCTTCCAATGCTTCTTGTCGCTTTGCACCATCTTACACGAGTAGGGCTCTAGTCTGAATCGATACAGGGTTGCAGCAATAACTTCTAATGATTTTGAGTTCTCAGGATGGAATAATTCAAGTGAACACTTACTTTATGTCCAAAATACAGTCGATTGAATTCGTTGTAATTGTCGATGACAACGATTCGAGCGAAGAAACTTCCAAAAACTTCATTGTTTTGAGAGCTGAAATGAAAGAAGTTTACAGGCTTACTGGATCGACAACTTTCACACTAAACGAGGTAATGGTAAGAGGAGTATGCCCTTGACAGTAATTTGAAGCTCAAACAAATGTAGGAGCGTACAAAATCGATAAACAAATTATCGACCCAAAAAATAGGAAAAGTTTGACGACCAGTACTTACAGGAGGGAGAAACAGGGCGAAGGCTCTTCCCGGCAAGAGTTTTGGAGAAAGAAACTAGTCCTACCGTAATCCTATTCAGTTTGCGATAACACTCAACTAGTCCACTCGGTGAGTGACCAATTGTTTTTGTTGTTTCCCCCTGTTTGTAGCTGTTTTCGGAGCGCTGTATTGATTATTTTAGTTTAGCATCATGGCCGACAACAAGATGGAGATGCCCGGAGATGATCTTCGTTCAGGAGATACGAATCTGAACGAGCTCACCTCTTTGGTCAGTTCCACTCCAGTTTCCGTGCAATCATCGATCTGATCAAACAATTTTTTTTATTTGCTTATTCCCATACTTTCAGATCCAGGGAGTACTCCAGCAGACTCAGGATCGTTTCCAGCTTATGTCTGACCAGATCATTCGCAGGTGATTTTTTAAAACTTTCATTTCTCAAGCACCCCTTTTTGTTTAAACTTTTATCATAAGATAGCGCTTCTGTAATTATTGCTTTCTTCACTTGCCCTAAGTAATATTGATTTCAGAATCGACGACATGACTAAGCGAATCGACGATCTCGAGAAGAACATCTCGGAGTTAATGACTCAAAACCAGATCGAGCAGACTAACCCCTAAGTGATCTGCCTCCACTTTCACTCATTTCTAGTCATAAATGCATTCTTCTTCGCTGCTTTACCTATAATTCCAAATCGAGCAATGTTACCTACGCTGCGTTACCTGAACCATTCTTTCTGCTCACAAGTGTGCTTGTAAATAAGAAATTGATCCAATTTGAATAAATCTATCTTGCTAATCTGAAGCTTATCGTTCGATGTGTCGTCCTTTCCCACTGTCTTATCTGTCCAATCAACGTCGTTTCAGTTCAGTTATTACCTCTCTATGATCTCTCGTTCTTTTTATTGTCTGTCGGCACGTCACAACCATCCCTCTCACGTTTTCCCATTATGAGGAAAAGCTCCCTCTGTCTTGTCATCCAATCATTCTCCTCCTTTCTCCTTGACTCCTCCCTCCTCACATTCATAGTGGCCCCTCTTTCCTTCCTATCTACGGTGGTCCTTCATAGCTTCTTTGTCCTTTCAGATGGGAGCTCACAATTCTCACTCTAAGAAGGAGGATTTCCCCAATCTCAACAATGATCAGATCAACGCTCTTCTGAATAATCTGAAGAAGCACACTACAACTCACACTTTCTCTGCTGCAGATGTGTCGGTGAGATCATTGGGGATGTTCACTCGACGACAATCAATCAGTGAAGTCCATCGTGCATTATTCAGACAATCCTACCGTACTGGGGAGAGTTCGCAAAGGTCGCATTCGAGAATCTCGCCAGGTATCTCTTCTGTTCGACTGTACAGTAATTAATCAATGAACAATATCTACAGTAATTCCATGTTCAGGAAGGAAGGTTCGAAGAAGGACCGTCTTCCCTTCTCTCTTCTCGTTCAGCAGGCTAATCTACTGGAGGGAATTGCTTCCGAACAGGCTGATGGACTCACGAATCTATTTGGAGACAAGGTACGGTATACCATTACTGTAGATCAGGAACAATTCAATATTTTGAGTGGCGGGAGGCTCTGGTCGCGTGTTCCCGCCATCTTCTCAAGCTGTCTTCTGAGGATGCAGGAGCTCTTCTCTCCATTCTCCGCACTGACAAATCGTCCAACCTCACCAATCTACTAACTGCCAACAGGTACGGTAGTAATCTAGCCAGGACCACAGTGCATTGCTACTACAGTAACCCTATCGTATTCAGACTGGCAGCAGAGCTCGTTCATCTTCCCTTCAAGGAGCTTCTGGAGAGCGAGAGCAAGCCTCCGATGGCTAAGCTGAATGGAAACACAGCCATTCTGTCGAGGTGAGAGAAGGGGAGTTGTCATTGAAGGGGAGAAGAGTGTCTCGCTCAGAAGATCATCGTGATTCCCAAAAGTCGGAACGAGCTATTGATCTGGTCATCTTTGACTCTTTTCCATGTCATTCCTTCTCTTTACGACCATTGTTATCACGCGGGACATGCAACAGACGCAGTCCTTATCTGTTGATGGGTATGATTGCGAGATGATTGGGTACGGAAGGAGGGAAGGAACAGACCCATGTGACCCAGTGACGCACGAAGGCCTTGTAAATTGCCATCTGATTAGGTTGTTTGGGTCGAGCATGATTCTTGCAAAGCATGGTGAGGATGTTAGCAGAGAATATTGAAGACAGAAAGAGCAGTAGATAAGAAGTCATGTAAAAGAGCATGATTGACATGATGTATACGAATCTTTATAGCCCAGAAATAAACAAGTGAATACCTGATGCAATGTCATGATTTCCTAGGAATGTGGATGTAATTATGTTCAAGAAGAGAATAGTCAAGATTCGTTGTCCATTTCAGAGCATCTCAAGTAGTCCTGCGTGCACATATCCCCGTCGAGTTCCGCCACACTTGGCAGCTACTCTTCTCCTCCAACGAACACGGATCATCCTTCGCCCAGCTGACCCACCAAGTCGATGGACAGGTACGGTATAGAGTAGTTACGGTAGGGGATGGTTACGGTAGATCAGGAGGATTGCGGTGAGAGGGTACGGTAACCGATATCTCTGCAGGGACCGTGCATCGGTGTGGTGCGAACGACGAAGAATCGCGTATTCGGATGCTATGCTTCCCACGGTGAGAAATTGAAATATTGATTCTGGATCTGGAAACTGCCTTCGGATATGCTTATCCTTGTCTGGCTAGCGGATCTCTGTCTGTATAGTTCAGTGTTTTCCTTTCTGTGAGTTGTCTAGAGTTGTTATGCCTCGACTTTCGAGCAGGCAAACATTAGTACAAGAAGAAGGAGCAAATCAACAAGCATGGTGACTGATCTCTCTTCGTCTCAGGATTCCACATCGGTCCCACATATCTCGGGGATACTCTTACCTTCCTCTTCTCGATCGTTCCCGAGATCAGAGTATTCGAACCCACCGGATTCAACAACAAGTACTGCTATCTCAACATCCAACAGGAGACTCTCCCCAATGGATTGGTCAGTCTGTCAGATCATTCCTAGAGTAGAGCAATGATGAGATGAACAGGAACTTGAGTAGAGCGAATTAGATGCCACGTAATGAATTGATTCTCTTGTAGGGAGTAGGCGGTTCTGGCGTCAATTGGCCATTCTTCATCAGTGAGGAATTCGGAAAGGGAATGGCAACTCCCCATTCAAGCAGTTTCGAGAAGTGCGATCTGGCTGGTACGATTTCAATATTCTTTTATTCTTCTTCTTCGAATCAGAGGTTGTGTATTTTGATATTCAAATATGAATACGGTAATCCAATCGATGTTTTTTTTTTCAGGTGAGACGATATTCGAGATCGATACTCTCGAGATCTGGCGAGTCGGCCCTCCTCCTCACAAGAAGAAGGAGAGAAGCATCCTCGATAAGGTATACTGTAATCAAAGCGTACGGTATCGATCCTTCTCCGTTCAGGACCCCCAGGCGCAGGCACTTCTCGAGATTGCGGGTAAACAGATGCATTCGGAGGGATTCCGTGATGCGAAGCCGATCCTCGACGATGACGATGATGAGGAGTAATCGATTTGTGAGCTCCCACCGTAATCCATGACCCTATTAGTGATACCGTAACCTCCTTTCTATTGTTTGATATTTATTGGTAAAACCAATTTGTTGTAGTTGCAATATACATTCCATGACTGTTACTGTACGAGATGCAGTGATTTTGTGATAAAGACCGTCTCGTCTCAGTTCGCCCTCGCATACTCCTCTGATTAATTGGTGTTCGTTCTATTGAAATGTCCATAGAAAGATACAAAACACATTGAAAGAGCTTTAACGTAACTTCTCGCGAAAGCACCAATTAGCATGTGAGAGATCTCGTTCCTCTCTTTCTCATTCACTCATCATTCCTCCCCATTCCTCTCGAGTGTAGTGGTTGAGTCGCCCATCCTCTCCCTTCTTCGTCCCCTATTTGATCTTTGATCTCTACGATGCCCGAATCTATGAGAAGTGTGCGGAAGAAGTGCTCCCAGAAGAAGGTATGCTATCCAGGGGAAGGGGGTGGATCCGATTCTCATCAGACCATGCTATGAGATTAGCCAAATTTATGGGAGCTTTTACGTTTACCTGTCGTTGAGTGGAGTAGATCAGACTAATGTATCTAATCGATAAACTGTACACGTAGAAATATCGATACGAAACACGATGCTTTGAAATATCGATAAAAGCTTGGGATCTCGAGCCTTAGCACCTTGGTCAATATTTTCGAAAACATTTCATATTTATCAATTTGAATATGAATTTCTCCTATTATTGGTCTTTCTTCGCTCTCTCCTCCATTCATTCACTCGTCATTCGTCCCTCCTGACTGGTCCTCTCGTCTTCTCTCCTTCGATAGATCAATCTGATCTACCGTACCCTCTGACCCCATGACCTCAGTCTTCAAGAAGCTATCCTCTAAAAAGTCTAAGGATTCCCATAAGGATCATAAGGATAAGGACCATAAGGAGCATAAAGAGAAGCATAAGGGAAGCTCTCCAAAGGATAAGGACAAGGGCTTGGAACTGGCAAGAGCCCCCGAGAAGGAGAAGCATGTGGGTTACTGTAGGTCATCTGGCTCCGATACGGTGCCTATCTGGGCTGCCACTGTAGTTACTTACCTATTCTGACTTGATCGATGATCGAGTACCGTAACCACGATTGATCGTTGCAGGACCACACGAAGAAGAAGAGCAAAGATGACAAGATCAAGAAGGACGAGAAACACGAGCGGAAGCTGAACAGTGTAAGAGGAAGCAAGCCGAAGCCAGTCCAGCCAAGCAGTGATCCTGCTGTGAGTTCGAGAATTGATCTTTGATCTTTGATCTCTGATATTCCAGCAAGTGGTCGATGATGGGACAGAAGACAATCTCGACGACAATCAGAAGTGAGAGGAGAGAAGGAGATGAAAGATGAAAGATCATGTTTCAGTCTGATCCAGCTGACTCCGCAAGCGGGAACTCCTGCACCACAGCAGTCGACGAAGGTATGGGAGACAATTAAGGACGTACACGATGCACCAGACCGTGGTGGTGCATGTTGTAGATCACACATTGGCTTAAGACAAATAGATTGATTGCAGAGGAAGGACTCGAAGAAGAAGCTAGAGAAGGAGCACGCAGCGGGTCTGGAAGTGCCCGGCACTGCGGTAGAGAGAAGAGGAGAGGGGAAAGATCAAAGATCAATCCGATTGCAGAGTGTGACTGGCAAGGATTCGACGGCTAAGAAGAAGAAGAAGAAAGACAAGAAGGATGTTCCCGACAACTTTGCCACTCTCGCCAAAGCAATTGGTGAGGAGAAGGCAGTTGGGAATGTACACTCTGCACCATTGCAGAAGCGAAGACTGTCGAGGATATGTGCAATGAGTTCAAGGTCAACCACAAACCGGTGAGGGATCTGGGATCAAAGATCAAACTACAATGATCAATTCAGGGCTGCGAGGAACTGAATCGTGACACGCGATACGTGCTGACCTTCAATGTGCCACCAGGTGAAAAGATCAAAGATCAAACTAGAGAGATCAAAGACCAATTTCAGACTCTGACTTCTATGACGCTTCGAGAGTGGAGATGCCGGGCATCGATTGCAAGTTCATCGCTGCTGCGGTAGGTCACTGAAGGAGGTACGGTAGGGTACTGTAGCTACAGTATCCTTACCGTATCCCGCTGTGCTTCTACCGTACGATATCGATCCACAATCAGGCGCCGACGAATGACAATCTATCGATGGAGACATTCTGGAGACTAGTCTACGATGCAAACGTGGCCAATATCTTCTTCCTCGAACCTGCGGGAAAGGACTTCTCCCAGCTGGGTACGGTATCTACAGTAACCCCATACTACCGTAACCTACCGTATCCAATTCAGCACACTTCCTTCCACTGGAACCGGCTAGCACGAAGGACTATGGCAAGATGTTCATCAACAACAAGAAGGTGGAACGGAATCCGAAGGAGTATCAAGCAGTAGTCGAAGTGTTGCCTGAGGGTAGATCAAGAGAAGACTCCGCCCCTTCTGATCTTTGATCTCTCAGGCTGCTCCAACTCAATCATCGTACGCTTCATCCAGGGCAGACAGTGGCCGGATCACGTTGGTCCCTCCAAGCCATTTCCTTGATCTTTGATCTCTCTCAGGTAGCTCGCAAGTACCGTCGCATCGCTCTGCACATGGTGCGCACTCTCAAGAACGAGGTAGAAAAGCTGACCCATCGACCGACTCAACCATACCGTACTCTTTCTAGAAATCGACCTCACTCATTGTGTGCAAGGACGGAAGAGGTCGAAGTGGCCAGGTATACTGTAGACGAGAGACTGTGTGAATCGAGGAGAGTCTTACAGTTCATCCTACTCCACTCGATCATCTCCGAAGTCGTCGGATCCGCACCGGACTACAAACTGAAGGTATACGATATCGATCGATTGATTGGGTAACGATGACGTAACTCAGATGGCGGAATCTCTGGCTGCTCTTCGTCAGATGAGATGGGGAGCCATTCAGACTGAACAGCACTACCTTCTCATGTACATGCTCTCCCTCGACTTCCTCGTTGTCAGTTTGCGATCCTTTTGACGATACCGTATCCCAAGATTGGAGTACGATATCACTGCAGACACGTGATTAGAGAAATAACGATTTTTTGTTCAGTGCAAATCGAAGAACTTCGAGCCTCAAGCTCGCAATCTCGAAAAGGCAATTCTGGACTATCTGAAGAATAAGAAAGTGAGGAGGAGTGATCTGCCTAGTTGATCTTTGATCTCTGCAGGATACTGCAAAGGCTGTTACTCCCAAGGAATCGAAGGATAGGATTGAACCGGCGAAAGTTCCTGCTCCTGATAAGATAGAAGATAATAAGACTGATAAGAAGAATCAAGACAAGACTGTAAGTGTGAAGCGAATGACAAAATCCACTGATTATCTTGCAGGAGAGACTGGAGAAAGCGAAGGATAAAGAAAAGGGAGCGGAAGAAAAGGACGAGAAGAAGAAGATAGAAGAAAAGAAAGATAATGAGAAGAGTAAGAAGGAGAAGGAAAAAGAGAAAGAGAAGGAGAAAGAGCCGGATACAGTCAGACAGGCATCAGAGGCAGCTACTCAATTCGGACAGAAGGAACCAGAGAAGGAGTCCGGACCACAGAGTTTGTTATCGATCCATTGACTCCAATCAGCACTAATCCATTGCAGTCGTGCAGTCACTTTACTTGTGAGCCGTCGCCTACTGTATCCAATGTCTACAGTACTCACATCGTTCCACCGTAGCTGCCGAGTCGATGATACTCGATCGATCGATCTTGTTCCATCTTTTATCGTCACATAAATTGACTGATTTAACGAAATCAAGCGTGTTGTTCTGTGCATGTAATAATACACGTTGTAAAAAAGACATAATTGACATGTGAGATATCTCAGGAGTGAAACAATGAACACTAGAAAAGCGAGGGCAAAGATCCTATTGCTGAGAGGAATTGGTAATTTATCATTGCTGTACTTATCACTTTATCACAAACATGATTTTAATCTTTTGAGATAAAGTGTTTTTTGTAAATATAAAAAATTACAGAAAAAACCAGTTCATGATTGTCTCGAATATTTTGTTGAGTATTACTGTAACATTTTCACTTATCGACCCGAATCTCTCCCTTTCAATCATTCCTCATCGTTCGTTTTTCACTCAATTCATATTATTATTGCTGCAGAAGCCGCGGGCTCTTCGGCCGTTCACACCCGAAGCGGTTTATTGGAATATTCGTGTGAGTTCGCTTCCGATTTATTGAACTCTTTTTTTTTCATTTTCAATGCGTTTTATGTTGACTATCGATCTTATAAGTTGGCAATACGTGACTAGCTCGTAGATCTGGGCCAATCGAGCCTCGCTGTTATCAGTAGTCTCCGCAATTGATGCGCCCTAATCCTTCACTTCCATAGATTAGATTGTGGTGATGACTTAAGAGTGGCGCAATATAATCACACGATTTTGCTATCCTTGCGATCTTCACATGACAGAGTGACCGATCTTTGCCCTTTGTTCCCAATTCGTGCTACACTAACAAGTCCTGTAAGTCCGGTACGTGGTAGAGAGAAGAGAACAACTTATCGGCTTTAAGCTTAGCGGTTCTTTATTTCACGTAATTCTACATTGTATTTTCAATAGAAACGAGTGCGGATGAATAGGGGTGGTAGAGGTCATATGGGGTTGTATAGCACTTTGATGAAAGAGAAGCAACCGTGAATAGTAAGGATGGATGGGGGGAATTGGAATCTCGTTTAGTCATCGAAGTGTTCCTTGTCGAAGACGTACTCTCCCATACCAGGGCCGAGTCTCTTGAGGTTCGTCACCATTTTGGCGATCTCGTTGATCGATTCCACCTGTAATTCGACTACCGTAACTCTCCTGTCCATGGGGACAGATTCATTACCTGCTCATGGAGGTATTTGTCCTCGAGGAAGGAAGTCATGTGCGTGTCGTTGTGCTTGCCACCAATAGCGTGCAGCTCGAGCAGCGACTTGTTGTTGTACTTCTCGAGGGCGAGAACAGCCTGGACGATACGGTGGTTAATAGGGACAGTCAGAGAGTACGATAGGTCATACGAGACGGCAACTTACATTGAAAGCCTCGAGGGCGCTTCCCCACTCCTCCTTCTCGGGCTTCTCAATGTTGTTGAAGACGACGCGGCCTCCTCTCAGGGTCTGGAACCTGCAAAGGGAGATGATTATCGATTGCCGATTACCATAACCCCTTCATCAGTTATCGATAGAGTACCGTACTTCATGAGTCCGATGGCGTGTTCTCTCTCCTCATCAGAGCTCTTTCTCATGAACTTGGCGACGTTGTGGAGGGCGACGTCATCTCTATCGAAGTAGGCGGACATGGAGAGATACACATACGAGGCATACAGCTCGATGTTCACCTGAAGGGTACGATAGAGTAGGGTAGGTCAGACTCGTGGGAGGGAAGGGGGATGGTACCTGCTTGTTAATGGCTGCCTCCGTCTCGGCCGCGTAGTTCTGTCTGCAGAGTGACTCGGTCGACATCGTTCTGGGCACTGACATGATTCTGCAAGGATACGGTAGATTATTGATTGATTTAGAGTACGGTAGATGGAAAGGGAAAGTGAGAACAGCTGTGCTGCACGCGAGTAACTAGTGAGGGGGGATGAAAGTACTAGTTGGAATAGGAAGGAGGAGACGGGTTAGGATGGAGGGGATGAGGGGAGAGAGGTCACAGGGGAGAATGATAGTGATAAGAGAAGGAGAAGGGGAAGGGGGGGGGGGGAGGAGTGATCTGGCTCCCAATGGAATACAGAAGAGGAGGAGGCAGCCTGTTTACCCCTTCCAGGACAGAGACTCTTGATTAGATTGCATCAGCAAGATAAGGGTACGGTAGTTAGACAACTTCTTGCACAGGGAAATCATGATCCGACCGCTTGGAGTGAGTAGTGAGTAGAGGAATGAGAATGGTTACGCGAAAATCGCCTTGAAAAGGAAATGACTCTAAAATAATGTTTTAGAGAATCCCCCTGGTTCCTCTGGGCGCAGCTCGTCCCCTCTGGGCTACCCCTGGTCGTGTTAGATGCGTCGGGTGTCTATGAGTGATGCAATAGCGAAAGGAACCCATCCGCAGACTCCAAGATAGTGATAGTGTGACTACGTTGCAATAGAGAAGACTACAGAAGGAGAAAAGAAGTGAAGGGAAGAGGTGTATGTGAGGAAAGGGAGAAAGGGACTGGCTGGTGATAGGAGGACGTGACTGCCTTATAAAGGGGGAGGAGAGGGGAAGGAAAGAGGTACGTGAGAGGATACAGGGGAGAATTAGAGAGGAATACGCACGACTGTCAGTCTTATCACAAGGGAGAACGATGGAATCGAGAGGATTGAGAGACGATTGAGGAATGATAACGAGGGCCCAATCAACAAGTGATGGGAATCACTCGAGGAATCGATCGATAGAGACGGAAATATATATATATAAGAGATGGACTGATGATGGAAGACACTGTGACCTACCAGGGGAAGAGAGGCCTCTCTCCAATCGAAACACTGTCTCCTGTGACTATGGACAGGGGATTATCAAGGGGTGCTAAGGTTTGGAAAGATAATGCGAACTGTTGATCGCGAAGCGCCATTTCCGCTGTTGAAATAGTGCACGAGCCACATCATAGCGCCTGTTTTCACTCTGCGGAAGTTGAGATCACCTGGTTTGGGGCGAATATAATAGGGCATATGAAGATCTCAACCGTGTTCTGCGTTCTTCGGTCGTTCAATGCGTCCCTTTCTCGCGTTCCTTTTTCTGAAAATTAACCCTAATTGTAAGTGCGGGAATTCAAATATTTTCAGGTGTGGGGGGGGACTTACAAAGCATTTGTAATCAAAATCTCATTTGTTCTCAAGCACAGTTCATTACAATGCTTTCCTTGCTGCGAGTGAGGATAGTACTAAAACGGCAAAATGTTGCGACCATGGTAGGGATCGAACCTACAATCTTCTGCTCCGTAGGCAGACGCGTTATCCATTGCGCCACACGGCCATGGGATCCATCTAGCTTAGAGGTGCATGTGTTGCAAGCTTCTCTCTAGTGTCTGTGTGATCGCGTGTATTGGCCCCTCTCTGTTCATGCAATAATTGGTGCCACCCGTACTTCCCCTTCGATATTGTGTTTCATTATTTCCATGTTCTTCTCCCCACTTCATCTTGCATCGAACTCGTTTATTGTAAGCGGAAGCACGATGTAAATTAGATAGTTTTTGATCTAAGCACTTGGATATAACAAGAGGGATGAGATTGGCCTAGTCGATGGAACAACTAATCAATAAATGACGGAGGGAAGGGCTGTGATCTACCAACGACGATGTGAAATGTGGGAAGTGTGCTAGCTGCAGCTCATCTGTTGATACATCTCCTATTTATTAGTTTGCAAGCACAATATCTCCGTAAGCAGGGGGCAATCGATAACCGACAAGAGAGAGGGCGACAGGGTACGGTATATACAGTACGCCTGCGCCATTTGAAATTGTGGTGGAGTCTTCTCTCTCGGCCAGCGATCGATAATTATTCCTTGAAAAGCCATATAGGGGAACGGGGACGAAGGACAAGAATCTACAACTGGGATCAACAACTAGCGCGGATCTGCAAAAGAACGAGACACGATGATGCACTACCGTAATCCCATTGGAGGGACGGTAAGTTACAGTACCCCATAGGGGCGGGGAATGGGCGGAATACAAGAGGGAGAGCGGGTAAGGGATAAGTGTGAGGGCGTTAGCTGCAAACGAAACTTAGCAGCCACTGAGTGCAAGTGCAGAATCGTACCAGATTAAAAACAATCAAACGGGCTAAAAAATTGGATATAAAAGCGCTAATTAAAAAAGAAAAAAGCCATAGACAACAACGGATTGAGATAAAGTACCTAGAAAAAAAGGAGAAGGAGAGGTGAAGTAGCGACAAGACTACGGAGAGAAACTACAGGGATCAACTCGAATCACGCAGTAATACTGAGTCAGAAGGGGGACGACGACGTAGAGAGAAGGTGACTGAGTGGGAAACGGGGGCTAGCACATGAACACAAAGATCAACCATCAAATCGGGGTATTGGGATAAGAGGTAAACGGGGTTACGGTAGCACGTATCGATGGGGCGGAAGGAGAAGAAGAATCGGAATCTGTACGGAGAGAGGTCTTACCGCGGATGGAACTAGAAGTACCGACGTGTGAAGGTAAGAGAAAGGAGAGGACACGAGATAGAAGGGAAAAGCAAATGGAGAACGACTGAGAACAGGGACTAGAGATGAAGGAGAGAGCAACACTCCTCCTGTCATCGCTAAACGACAACATGTATTGAGTGTCTGGTGTGTACTGTATCGGGGAAGGGAAGACGAATCAATAATGTGTACTTGTGTGATAGGGAAACTGCTAACGCGATCTAATCGATAATTATGCATGAAACAAAAAGTAAAGGGGGTAAATGG
>LS520434.1:147041-178859 GCA_900490845.1 Pristionchus japonicus
GCTCACTGCTGAGTGAAGGGGGAAAGGGGGAGGGCGGGGAGAGGGAGATGGGGAGGGGGAGGGGAGGCAGGGTAGGGGGAGCGAATTGTCGATGCGTAGAGAGGGAGAAAGTGTGTGCGAGTGTATGGGGAGGGAAGGGGAGGGGGAAGAGAAGGAGAAGGAGGGAAGATGGCAGGGGCAAGGAGGATGGGTTGCAAACAGGCAGCACAATAGGGGAAGGAAGGAGTCGGAGTGAAGAACGGAAGGAGTAAGCACACATACAGATGATCAATGTTCCAGTGGCAAGTGAGCGATCAAGACACGGAACCGGGGCCGGGAAATAGGGAGGAAGGCCGGTTGAAGGGGAGACCGGCTGTCTCCCGTTCTCCACTTACTCGCGCCCTGTCTACCTTTTGTTTGTATTTCAACCCAAGGAGAAAGAGAGATAGGAAGGCTGATTCGTATAGGAAACCCCCTGTCTCTTCTACTCCAACTCAACCTCATCCATCAACAATTTCAAAAGTTCACTCTTGTCGAGTAGCACCAGGGCGCAGTTTAAAGTTAACACATGGTCGAACTGGTTAATTGGACGTGCTAACTTCTTCCGTCTCTCATTCCTCCCGATTAGAAGCGTAATTCATCATATTGATAATGGGAATAGTATTGAGGCGCGCGCTGCTTTTCCCTTTCTTTCTCTATTCTCTCTCCGATTCACTCAATCTCTCTTTTCAGGAGGGAATGACCTTGTTCGGTAGTGAGTGAAGAGAAGAAGAAGGAAGTGAGTATACCAGACTGGCGACCCTTCCGACCGCCTTCCTTCCCCTTCTCCCGTCTAGAATGATGCATGGATCAGGCAGCAGTCTACGACTATCAACAGACTTCCCAGGTTAGAGAGATTAACGAATCGATGCTTGTTAGTCATCCACTCATTTCGTAAGTGGAACACGAGTAATGAGTGAGGAGGATAGTTGCGAATCCGTGATTAGAGTTAGAATTGAAGGATTAAATGAGGATTGAGCAACGAGCGAGATGAGGGAAAAGCTCGTTTCCACTCAACCAACTCCTCTTCTCCTCTTTTGGCTGCTCCTTTTATCGAATCGACCAATCAATTGACTCTTTGTCCATTTCACTCACGATCCCTGTCAATCCTTTTGTTTTCCTTTCTATTGTAATGTATTGATTGAGCGAAACCAAAGATTGTATCGGTTAGCAATAAGGTTGTAATTTCCAGCGTCGACGTCATCTCGAATATCTCCGCTTCCTCTCGAATCGACGTCGCGAAGCTCGTCCAGTAACGTGAGCCGCCATTTTAAATATTATTATTTTAATAGTTGACTGAAGATTTTGATAGTTTTCTATCCTCTAACAAGAGCCTTCCTCGAACTATCGAAATAGCGTTCTGTTCCCGTATTAGTCACGCAAGTGAATCTCGACTATTGCAGGTGGAAGCAATTCGACCACACGCGCCCTGGTTCCATGGAAATGTTTCGAGGGAGACCACCGAACGGTTAGTCTGCAATCTGTACGAATTTTCATATTCGCAGCTGCTTCTTCGTTCAGATCTCTAACAGTGGTTGCAAGATAGTTGATTATATGTTTGACTAGCAGTCGTTATGATTAGTATTATCCTAGGAGCAGTAAGCGATCTCTACCGGTGTTATTCTGGCTGGAAAACAAAGAATCTGCAGATAGATATCTATAGATAGCCTATCGATCGTTCTCCGATCTGTTTATTCCATTCGTTAGTTTACAGATTACTCAATCGACGAGCGGACGGCACTTTCCTAGTCAGGGAATCTACTAACTTCCCCGGTGATTTCACTCTGTCGCTGGCATGTCAGGGAAAGGTCAGTTCACGTTTCAAAATGTTATTAAACCCGTCATAATTCAATTTGTATGATTTGAACTTCGATGGAGCTAGTAATGCTACAAAAGCTCTCTTTCCTATAGTTGGCTGAAGTGTGCAATGTCTAATTACCGTTTGTTATTCTCCTTCTCAATCAGTCTCTCTCTACAGGTGGAACACTACCGTATCTACCAGACGGCAGCCGGTCTCACTTGCGATCAAGAGGAATTCTTCGCCAATCTCATACAATTAGTGTCGGTCAGTAACGGGGATTCATTTCGTTCGTGTTGTTGGAAGGTAGGTAAGATAGCGGCTGCCTTGACGGCGCAATGCGTGTATTCGCAGAAAAAGAAATTGTATCCGAATTCGGAGTGGGAAAGGCCTGCAATTTGCAAGCCGAATTCACGTCTCATTCTCAGAAAGAAGTCTGGGAAATGGCACCTGCGTGCTTCGAGTTTCTAGTCTTTCTTAGAACGGACACGGGAGACTTATTCTCAATGATTAATTTGTCTGGTTTGGAGAAAGAAGTCATCTAGATACTGCGAGTATTGTGATTATCACTTGCAGCACTACAAGAGGGAACCGGACGGACTCTGTCATCGACTACTCACTCCCATTATCAGCGAGGGATTCCATGTTGCTGCCCAGGCTGATATCGAACAGAAGGTACGAGAGGGGGGAAGGATACGGTAGTCAGGAAAGGAATTATCGGCGGAAGAGGAATGTTGCAAGTTAGATAGATCTCGACGAATAAAAATGATAGGTCGGAGCTTTCTCGGGCGATAATTGAAGTAGTCGCAACTTGGGGAGAGGCTATTCTCGTCCTACCGTATACCTCTCCGCAGACACTTTGCTTAATTGGCATGGCAGCCAATTATAATCCCCCTCCTCTCTTCTTGAGATTGTTTGCCTCCTCGTCTCATTATGAATCCCCTTCTCATCTTTCTAGATGGCTTTCTTCCGTGCTTCCGGCCTCTCCATTCCATCCGCTGATATTCAATTAGGAGACGTCATCGGCCATGGAGAATTCGGAGGTGAGGGAAGGGAAGATTGAGGAAAGGAGGGATTGGATGGGGATTAGAGAAGTAAAAGGAATCGAATGTGTTTCCATTCAATTTGGAGGTCTCTGTTGAAAATTCACAAATGCAAGTTAATTTCGTAGTAAGGGAGCTTTTTACTTCCGAAAATTTCCCTCACGAGAGAGACAATTGATTGCAGATGTGTTGATGGGAGTGTATCGAGGGCAGAAAGTAGCAGTGAAGAGATCGAAGAGATTAGTAGGAGGAGTCGCAGATGAACTACTCGATGAAGCCAAATTTGTCGTGTCAGTTACTTTTTTTCCCCAGATAACAAGAGTTTAGTATTCTGGGAAGTATATACTGAACATATTCTGATTGAGGAAATTAAATCCACCGGGGTTAGCTTCGATTTTTTGTTGAAAAAGATTCGGTACAATGCTATTTAACAAAATTTCAATATGTGATAGCCATATATCAAACAACGTGTATTCACTGTGATATTGTTGCGCGCGTGCAGCGCGAACCTACCTACTCACCCGAATCGCTTTACGATTCCTTCTTTCTCTTCTCTCTCTTCTCTTCCCTAATCCCGTCCTTCTTCCAGTGGTCTCACTCATCGTCGACTCGTCGCCATCGTTGGAGTCGTACTCGACGACGTCGACGTTTATATGGTTAGTAAGGGTTGATGTGGGAGAGGTGGTCCAAATTCTCCTAACAAGTTTGTTAAGGAGTCTTTCTCCTGCCAAATAATGTGTAACTCCTTGATAATATTCATTGAGTATGGAGCTAGTCAAGTTTTTGTTACGGAGACACTACATTGTTGGGTAGCATCTCTTTCTCCCGCTAAAATGAGTCTCGTTGCAGGTGACAGAGTACATGGCGAACGGGAGTCTCGTTGATTTCCTTCGATCGAGAGGAAGACATCAATTGGATAGGAGACAGCTACTGCAGTTTGCCATGTGAGGAGGCTTGTAAGAAGAAACAATCGTGAACTGGCTGGCACAAAGATGTTTTCGGTTGCTAGGAAGATAGATAGTAAATTATTCGAGAGCGTATTCAATTGGTTTTCTGCTCCCGTTTTCAGGAACAAAATGAATAGTTCTTTTTGAATTATTCTTGAGAAAAAAACACGCAACGAACAAGCGGTGCCGTTTTTCTCGAATTGTGAAAATCATCTATCAAGGAAACAGAAAAGATGAGTAATGGATGGTTTCATATTCAGTGACATCGCGGAGGGGATGGTCTACTTGGAATCAGTGGGAGTCGTCCATCGAGATCTCGCTGCGAGGAATGTACTGCTAGACCTCCATTTCACTGCCAAGGTCAGACGAGTTTCTGATATTGTTATGCGCTGTTGAAACAATCTGCAAGAATTCATGGACCGGTTGTTTCATGACAATTGTCGACATTGAAGTTGTGTTTCACGGTGTCGTTATATCATCGAGATTGAAAGTTAGAACAATTTTTCCAAGTGTAGAAAATGAGATTCAACAATGATCACCCTTTGAATCCTCTGATTGCAGATCTCCGACTTCGGTCTCGCGAAGGACGTCAATTCCCCGAGTGGAGACTCATCTGCAGGGAAGTTCCCCATCAAGTGGACCGCCCCCGAGGCATTGAGACAGAGTGTGAGTGAGGGAAGGGAGAATCGAAAAGGGTGGGGGTTAAAAATGTTGTTCTAGCGATCAAAGATAATTGATTGTACTTCTAATACTTCCAGCGATTCTCATCGAAGAGTGACGTATGGTCGTACGGAATTCTTCTATGGGAAATCTTCTCCTTCGGACGAGTTCCCTACCCGCGAATCGTGAGTTTGACCTTTGATCTTCCTTCTCTATAGATCACATCTTCATCACACATCCATCCATTCACTTCCTATCCATTTTAGGGCAACAGCGCTGATCGATCGGTAATGCGAAACACGCTTGGGTTTGCAACCAGGGGCTAATTATCGATTGTGTACTCTAATTTGATCCCGCCCCCTTTTCTCTTCCGTTGCCCTCGCTGACTGACCTTTTCTCATTCACTCCAACGCTTCTTCATAATTCCTTCCCTTTCCTTTCCATTCGATATCTAATACTCACTGACTGTTATCCCGATCGATACGTAACCACACATTGAGAGTGAATATAGATAAAAGGGGAATGGAAGAGGTGGGACTAATCTCTTCTCTCTTTACAGCCAATCCAAGACGTGGTCCGTCATATCGAGCGTGGATATAGAATGGAAGCCCCTGAGGGATGTCCACAGGAGATATCGAGGATTATGAATGATACGTGGCATCTGAATCCTCTCGATCGACCGTGAGTTGGACGCTCCTTGTTTATGCCGTTGGAAACATCAATGTTCTTGCTTCACAGTGAAGACTTGTCAAGGGGTCGAACGGGAGGCTAGATTGTTGAAATACGTATCAAAATGAAATGTTTCCAGGTCGTTCAACCAAATCCTGCAACGTCTCGTCGGTCTCTCGCAAGGCTATGGATTGTAGTAGACACTAGTAGACTCCTTCTCCCTTCCACTCATTCTAGTCAACCATCCACTCCACTTCTCGCCCCCGTCACCTTTCCACCCATTCAGGAACAACTTCCTCCTCATTCTGAACAGGGTCCTCTCATTGATAGACTCCCGTTTCCATTATGGTCACATTCGGCCTACCGTACCCTCCTGCTCTCACGAATCTCAATCGATTGACTGACCTGCTACCGTATGCCTTTACGCCGTCATCACCTAAAGGTGCAATTTCGATCACCTTTCTGTTTTATATTATTTAGTGCAAATGGTTCATAGTGCTAATTTCTCAGTTCATATTCTTGCTGTTCAGTTCCCTCGTCTCTAGCTTAGCCGAATATGACATAATCACTTCTCTAATCGACCTTCTATTATTGAGTCCTCTCCTCTCTCACTGTGGTACTTCTAGATACTTGATACCCTTTCTTGCTCAAACAATTAATATTATTGCGAGCCTTATCTATTATAGTCAACTCATATCGAATCATGCTAGTGATGTAATACCGCCTTATCTATGAACCCGTTTTACCGTACTACCATCATAATACCGTATCCTGCATCGAGCTCAATAGATCCGTTTTACCACCGTTGCCTTACAATACCCCACCGTATCGTTCTCCTCATTGATCGTGTCCTCCTGCAGATTACTGTAAACATAATCCATCGATCTATTGTGTGCTACTCTCCCATTTCCTTCCTTGTGATAATTTGTTATGTAAAAATGAACAGTTGCGAACAGGAAACAAAATAAGATATAAATGACTAATTATCAAGAAGTTCCGAATATGTGTCGTGTTGTGTACTGGTTGCCAATGCCAATGTGCGAACATTCTCTCAATTATCGAATTCGGGTCTTGAAAAGGAAAAGGATCTTGAAGGAGTCTGCAAGGATACTGTAGACAGCGGTCAATTGCAGAATGACGTGAAATGGACTCTACGTCATTCCGATCGTTCGTTGATCGATCGCCTTCAACCGCAGGGGAGCTCCGTATCCCGACGCTTCTTCCAGGTGTGCTGTGGCTTGGAGTTATCGAATCTTCGATTTATTTTTATTCTGCTTGATTATGCACCATTTATTTATTAAACGGGTTCATTCTGGTGGTGAGAGGCATGCGATAAAAGCGTGATTCAGATGAGCATGTCTCAGTCCGTTGTGACAGCTGTCGTTGTCGACTGCAGATGGGGAAGACCTTCGATGCGACTCTCGTCTCCACCAACTATCGATTGCTTGTGGTGAGGACGGTGGAGCAGCAGGTATGTGGGCATTTTACTTCTTGAAACATTTCTTGAAATAGTTTGCGCAAACTAACATTATTTAATGCAAATATTACGTTCGATTTCAGCATGCAAACCTCACTAGTAGTTTGTAAACAATTCGTTAACTATTGCCGTTGCAGACGGACGTTCCTCGTCGAATGAAACTGCACGACGAACGAGTGTCCATCCCTCTCTGCGCCATATTCAGTCTGCGATACGCTGATGCTACCCATGGTACGGATACGGTAGTTGAGAATCGAGCTTAATTTTTTATTTAGTACATGAGTGCAGGTGTCTTCAAAACATGTGATTAGCTTGCACGAATATATTTATATGTGATGAGATATGAATCAGCTATTTGTCAGGATCGGAGAGCAACGGGCTTGGTGGTGCTCTCTCGCCATTCCGTGCCAATCTGAGAAGGAGTCGAAAGGGAGGAGAGAAGAGTACGGAGAAGGAACTGAAACAGTTCAAACCATTGACTGCCGCACTCTCATCCATGGAGATTATTTCCTGTCTGAAGGTCTATCTAAAGGTGAGAAAGCGAAAAGAAATGAAGTCCGGCAGAGAATCAATGATTTTTCTCTCCTGCAGGACATGCGAGTTCTCTTCCTCGATCTCCGCAGTGCAGCGAGTGCTTCCAATCTAGCGAATCATCTTCTCTACTTCTCACGCCCTCCCAGGGCAGATAGACTGCCTGTAGCTTCGGGAGTGGAAAGGACGAGGAAGGGTCAGTGATATTGCAAATACATTTTTGACAACAGAAAATTGACTTCTCATCTATCAGTAGTAGATTCGAATAGGCAATCATAAGGCAACCAGAATCAAACGAGAAACATTTGAAGCACTCCTTTGAATATTGAAACGACTACTCGTAGAATAACGTTAGGAACTTACTAAAATGTGTTTCTTAAGTGCCCTTCACTGATCGTCTCTCGTGGGAGGAAGAAGTGCGGAGATTGACCCCGAAAGAGAGACAATCGATGTGGAGAGTTGTCGATCTGAGGGCAGAGACCATCCACGCTGATGCAAGCAGGTATAATTATTGTTGGAGGAAAAGCGACTTTCAAATTACTATTCATCATTTATGCCCATGTATTGCTCCTGCAAATTAGAACTAGTCGGCTGTCTAATAGACCATTTCAACTTCTCCCCTTGCAGCTATCCTCCAACGGTGGTTGCATGCGCGGGTCTCTCTGTGCCGGACGTACGAGAGGGAACTCATGCATGGGAAGGAGGGCGATTCCCCGTATGGGTCTACTCGTGGAAGGGAACTGTCATGATGAGGTGAGCAAAGCGATTGATCTAATATATATGATTATTATTTTTTCCCAGACATCGAGTTCTCGTAGAGACCGTGAAACATAAATCTCTCAAAGTTGAACTTTTGATTTTAAAATATATTTCCAGATCTGGTCTGCCCATCAGTAGTGCTTCCGCTGCCGTCACTCAGAGAAAGTGAGCATGGTCTGATCTTTGTTGTTTCACCCGAATTTAGCATTAACACTCACTTTTGAGTTTTCTCTGTCCTATGAATTTCAAGACCTTTTGAAAGATCAGTAGGATGTTTTAATTCTCAAAGAAAAATGTACACAGTGAATGTGATCTCTTGTAGATTCGAGGATCGGATAGCGGGTACTCACGACTCGCAAGCTGTTCCTCACGTCATTCGATTGGATGGAACTGAATTGGGTCTCGATAAGATCGGAGGAGCATTCGAGAAACTGCACAAGATCTGTGCTGTCGGTCAGTCGACTGTTTCGAATTTAGATTGGAGAAGGCGAATACGGGTTGCATGATGCCCTTATTTACACCATGATTCTGATTTTGACAATGGATGTTCCTTTTTGCCCCTAAAAACAATTAGTTTGGTTGTACATGGTTTTTAAATGTCGATTTTGTGCTGGATAGATGTTTGAATAATTGTTGTAATTTCATGGAGTAGTGTTCCCTTGTTCTGGATTGTTAAAATCCAAAACCCACATTCAGACAATTCTGCTCGCGCACATCGATACGGGAAGGTGTGGCCGCAGCGAGTGGCCGAGACGGGATGGCTGCAGGCTGTAACCACTGTGCTGCACACTGCAGCTGCAGCCGTCACTCGATTGGTCGACCACGAGGAGAGTGTGCTGCTCCAGGTGAGGAGGCGGTAGGGATACTGTCTGGATTACTGTAGAGCTAAGATTGATATCTGATCTTTGCAGGATGGCGAGGGCAGAGATGTCTCCGCTGTGGTCTCATCTCTAGTGCAAGTGTGTCTGGATAAGCAGGCAAGGAGGACGGACGGATTGCAGAGATTGATTGAGAAGGTGAGGAGACTAGGAAGAATTGGGCAGCTTCCGGGTGAAAACCAAAAGCACGATTCCACATTCATTGCCTTTCAAGTATGATGTATAAGTACGTATGGTGTAACACAGAAGCGCACGTTATGATTTGCCAACGATGACTCTTTTTATCACCGGTCATAACCTAGAATTGACTACATTCCTATCATTTCTTCTTCTTCTTCTCGGGTGTTGCTGCCTTCTTCTTCTCTGCCACTTTCTCAGTCATTCTGCTCTTCTCTGCACCCGACGCCTTTTTCGTCGTTTTCTGCAATGAGTTTGAGTCGGTATCATGTCGAATCAGTCAAATGGACTGACAGTAGGCGAGTTGTTTCTGTTGAGTGAGCTGAGCAGAGTGCTCAACTTCGATTTCTCAGCTGAGGACGTCTTATTCGTGTTCCTTTTGGGAACGAAGTCCTTCTTGTGAGGCACGGCCTTTCTGGCAACCGCCTGTTCTCTCGCGTGATGGGGAGAACGAGCGCCGTCTCTTCCCTCCACTGACACTGTCCGATCCACTGAGCCATCCTACAATGCATTCCTCCATTCAGTCTCGTCCTCCCTTCTCAATGCCAAATACAAGCCAAAGAATAGGCAATGTGTTAGTAGGTTTAGCGGAGAGGACAAGACCAAAGGAGGCGCATTGGATAGGAGAAGCCAACAAGAGAGTGGATGGAGCCAGTGGAGCACCCCCTTGGGTCGGCCTTCTCCCCCAACAAGAGATCAAAGATCAATCCTCACCTTGACGGACTTGACCACCGGCGTTGTCTCCGCTGGCTCCCAGTCGTACGGGAACTCCTGAAGGAACGAAATAAGTCAGTTATCGATCAATAATGAATACACTATACCTTGAGATTGTGGCGGGTGATGGCGTCTCGCATGATTTGGGTCATGAGCGCGTAGTCGGGATCGGCTGCGAACGAGAGGGCGTCGATATGCTCGAGGATCTGTAGAGGGTTACGGTAAGACGAGAGTACGGTAGACAACGGTACCTTGGTGCACTCGGCAGGCACGCCACTCATCATGGTCACGAGCATCGATCCCTTTCTGCAGTCTGTCTTGATGTTGCCGATCTGAAGGGATACGATAGTTACAGTACTCCTTTATCGTCTACCGTACCTCAGTCAGATCCGTCGCTATCTTCCATGGGAGGCTCGCATTGCAGAAGTCGACGAGCATGTAGAACCACGACTCGATATCGTCCTTGCGCGCGTGGTCCTGAGGGGAAGAAGGGAGTACGGTAGCCAGAGTGGATTACCGTACCATGAGCTTGTGACTGGCGAGTGGCGCGTATCTCGGCGTGCCGCGGAACTTGCCGCCCATTACAGTCTGCGTGTTGTCCTGAGAGGAATACGGTAGGAGTACGGTAGGTCAGGCTGGTCAGGTACCGTACCCCCTTGTTCTTCCATGGTTTGCACATGCCGAAGTCAAGTAGATAGCATCGTCGCAGCTCGCCCTTCTCCTCCTGTCCCACTGCGTAATTGCCCGGTTTGATGTCTCTGAGAGGGTGGGTCTCACGGGGAGGATCATCTTTTTACCTGTGGAGGAATCCGACGTCGTGCAGTTCCTTGAGTGCGTTGAGACACTGAATGGAGCAGGAGAGGGCGCAACCCGTACTCATGTGCTTGTCCGGACCCGTCTTCTTCATGTCCTGAGGGGATACCGTAGTCAGGGGATACGGTAGAGTACAGTACCTGGAGCGAGGCGCCGACCAACTTCATGACGATGTAGTTGAACGTGTCCGTCTTTCCCTTATCGATTAGCAGACAACAGTTCTGAGAGTTGGCCTCTCGCAGCAGTTGCATCACACGCAGCTCGATTTGCAGCAGCTGCAGAGGTTACGGTACTCGGGGAATACGGTAGGAGTACGGTAGCACCTTCATGGTTATGCTCTCAGTCTTGAGCGCCGCCTCCTCGCTCCCATCGTCTGATTTGACCTGTAGAGTGGTACGGTAATGATCGATACCGTATCCCCATCTACAGTACCTTGTAGACGGCACCGAACGTGCCCTCGCCGAGCTTCTTTGTGACTGTGAACTTCTCCACCCTCGCACCGATCTCTGAAGTGGGTACGGTAGGGAGGAGCCAAGGAGCGGAGCTTGGGTATCGAAGGGGAGGAGCTTGTAGAAGATTGCTTACCGAGATGGACGATGGCACCCTCCGCCATCACGAAGAGAGAGGAGAAGAAATAAGAGGGAGACGAGAGGGGTATTTATAGGAGATTGAAGAAGTGATGAGATTATGGAGTGAACTCTTGAATTGTGGAAAAGAGCAGAAGGAAATTTATCTATGAGAGACAGTTACAGAGGAATTGATGCAGTCGAAATACGCCAGAGATAAACGGAACGTGAAACCCCGCTCCTTCCTAATCATTCCCTCATTCCAGGAATGGATCTCCCTTGGTCATCCATTCTCTCGTCGTCTTCTCTCCGTGGAAGGATCTCCCTTCTGTCCCGTCTTCCTCCTCTTCCTCGATGCTCTCTACCAATTGGTTGAGATGTACCCCACACAGTTCGAGTGAGTTGGCGATTTTTGGTCGTGTAAATTCATCTTTCTCTCTATGGGGCAATCCTCGCTGGGAATTTTTTTTCAGATTTTTGAAAACGCCGGAAAATTTTGAGTTTGATGTGATACCGATAGTGAATCATTGTCTGATCGCCTTCTCATCGCAGATACTCGTCGACAGCTCTCGTCTCCCTCTGGGACCTCGTACTCACGGGAACAGTGGGAAGTGTATCTTGTGAGGATGCAACGGAGCAGACGCAGTTGGGGTGAGTAGAGGGGAGAGAGAAGAACGGTGAGTAAAAAGAGAGAGGGGCCATGTCCATTCGACTCCTATTGAGTGAAGAAAATGATTTGAGTAGGCCAGGACGTTGGATGTGGCAGATAGGCTGGTTTCTGCTTCTGCGATTTATGAAAAATATTTGCTCGTTCGCCTGAGTTTGCTGATCTCGTTGATGGCTTGCTTTACAACATAGTCTTTTTTTAGCAAAAACATTGAATATTGATCACATTGCAGTCGCATGTCATCCGCCTTTCCTCTCAATTTGCATTTCAAAGAGCCAGTGACTCTCCTCTTCAACAGCATTCCGTTCGCTGCTGCGAGTCTCGTCACGAGAACAGGTACTGTAATCGATATTCGGTTGCGGGTGTCTATCCAACTGTTAAAGTGATTGCGGTATTCGTTGCAGGACGTAGTGTTCCCCTGCTGGCAGACATCATCCGTCCTCCAACGTGTGCAGCCAATGTGAGACTGTGGAACGAGTGCTACCTCCGATGGCAGCCCGATGCTGTGGTTAAGGTAAGGGAGAGAGGGAAGAGATGGGGGGTGAGATGGTCGGCTGAACGGTGATTTTGAAAACCTTTTTGCGATGTTTGTCAAGATATACTGTTTATTCCATCAACTGCTGAAGCATTTCTTGTCAATCGAGGGAGTGGTGCAACGGGAATGTTACAGGGTGGCGGTCCTCTTCTCTCTTCGTGGGCACTCGATCGATTGATGGATCAGCGACAGGAGGAAATGGGAGTTCAATGGAAGATGACTATCGGAACGATCGATGAGGAGATGGTCAGTTACCGTATTCAAAGTATTGATTATTTCCTCTATTTCCTCTATTGGTGTTTTGTTGATAGTATATTGATTTCCAATCAAGAAACGGTATGATTACGGTATTTGCAGATTTCATCGTGCTATCCGTACTCGTCTGCACGCAGCAACGACGACCAAATGGTGGGACACTCAGGTGAGGGAGTACGGTAGATATCGGTAGATGTATTGATCCATCCCAGAACGTCCCTCGATCGGATCGATTGCTTCTCTGGCGACTCTCCAGATCAATCGAGACACGGACTACGATGACTACGGAGCAGGAACACCTGTCTCAACTCCTACAGTAACCATCCAGACTCCTACTGTACCCACAGTACGGTATCACTCTGGATCGATTACGGTATCTGGAGAGGCTGCGAATGCCGTCCTCCCTCTGACTCCAGAAGGAAGGCCAACGAGTATTCCAGTCAGACAAGCACCTCCCGTTCCTCCGAAGACTTTCCCCCGATCATATGTATAGATAGATGATAAGATCAGTGATAGAGATCGATTATATTAATAGTATTCCGACCTTCCACTCGCATTTACGAACACTCCTTCTTCCCTTATCCATGCGCAGTAGACCATATCAGGACAGAGTTATATTATGTGTGAAGGATAGCGATAAGATCCCTGTGATTTCGTAGATGCATTGATTCGATATTGGATGTACACACCTATTGTTCATTTTTCTCCATTTGTTTCCTCCCAGAGTCTAATTTGATAATTATCCTAGAAGCGTTTTCTGTCTCTCTCAGATTGGCCAAAATATGCAAGTAATTTTTTCTCGTTGTGATATAATTTTAATTATGCAGTAACATATCAGCAGATATCAGTATAGGATGTTTTTTGTAATAAAAAAATCATAGATCGTGAGATAATTGGATAAAGAGCTTGCCGTGTAACTATGTTAATTTATTCTTTTCCAGTAATGGTTTACAGCCAAATATTATAATCTATTAGTGATTTGCAACAACAGAATAAGTGAAGAAAATTTTATTGAAAAAATTGCTCTCTGGGCAGTTATCTGACAGCGATCCGACAAAGCACTAAAAGTACTGTAGATATGGGCTCGCGCGCTTTTGGCCATTCAAATTTTGGACGCCCTTCCCTCTCGCCCTTCGTGCCATCGCACGATTTATTGATCGTCTGACCTTGTGTTGATCGTTTCTTGACCTACCTTGCAGTCTGTCACGTATCTTCTTCTTGGCGCCTAAACTCAATGTTTTCGAATGGTTGCTGCGTGTTTTCACATTTCTTTTGGTGTTTTTTTCTTGATTTTGCCCATTAATTGTGCCTTTTTAGTTTCATACTATAGCTACGCTCAAAGCAGACTAACGACGCTCAGATGGATTTAAGAGTGAGCTCATTTTCATACTATACAGTATACTGGTCGAAATTGAGCGAGTTGTGGTGTAATTTTCTCCCTCGCAGAGATCAACTCGTGGGATGACGGCCGTCGACGAGAACGTCCGAATCGGTGTAAGCAGAGTGGGAGGTGAGTGACTGAGAAACCATCGACGATGACCTCATCTTCCCCTCTTTCTCTCAGGTCCGATGAAACGGACGGCGGCAGTTGCCGATGCGATGGTTAAGCCGGGAATGGCTGGACGGGCACGTGGACTCGCCGTCCGCAAGACTTCCACCTCCAATGCTGTCGGCCAGCCACCCGCCAAGCAACAGAAGACTGTGGCCGCCCCGATGAGACAGCAGCCAGTGGCCATTGTGAGACCCGCGAATGGACCCATCAGCAAGGAATGCGAGATGCTCACGGACGATTACGTCACCGATATTACTGTGAGTTGTAGGTATCTAAACCACCCTTGAAGAAGCCATTCAGGAATATCTATTTGACACGGAAGATCAATTCTTAGTGGATGAGCTGTTCCTCTCTGACAAGAAAGTAACCGCCAAGATGCGCTCCATTCTCATCGATTGGATTGTCCAAGTGGGTCAAAGCCTCGATTAATCATCTTTTGATAGATTGCATTGTTGTTACTAGTAGTTTGAACGTTTTCTCATCCGTCAATCATGATTTGAGGTGCACCTTCGTTTCCATCTCCTCCCCGAGACACTCCATCTCACTGTCTACATCGTCGATCGATACTTGGAGAATGCGAATGTTGAGAAGACGGAGCTCCAGCTGGTACGAAGTCGTCCTTCTTCAGATCTAATACTGTCAATATACATGCTGTGAAACCGGGAACGCGTGCCCACTCTCTGACCTGAGCCATAATGTATGCACCACAAGGGGCAATGAAGCAATTATGGTGTGGGAGTGTGTGAGCAAATGGGTAGAACTGTTTGATGTTTCTCTAATTAGGACTCCGCTTTTTGTTATATTTATTTGTTGATTTCCTCAGGTGGGAGTATGCGCTATGCTAGCAGCATCGAAGTACGAAGAGACATACTGCCCAGAACTGAAGGATTTCGAATTCATAACTGATAATGCATTCAACAAGAAGCAGATGGTAAGGGAGGGTTCATGGCTATGTTTCTTAATTTTTTGTTTCACTGATTTCCTTTCGAAACACTCCCTCTTGTTTTTCAGTGTTTCATCCATACCGAAATACCGGTTGATTTTATTGGCTGGCGATGGTTCACACCCTTGAAATGGTAAAACTACTCGACGAATACTTGATTCTCAGCTGCGAATGGAGGTGGGAGTGGTGACAGCGACTGGCTTCGATCTCGGTCGTCCTCACTCGATTCAATTCCTTCGCTCCTTCTCCCAGAGAGCTGACGCCAATGCATCCATACACTGCCTTGCCAAGTATCTCGCTGAGGTTAGTCATGGATCCTGAGAACTTCATAAATAGTTATCTCGCAGATGACGCTAGTGGACGCCTCGTTCTCGTCGATCAAGGCATCGCTCATCGCTGCGGGATCCTTGTGGCTGGCCGATTACATCAAGGGTACGGTAGAGAGTATTGATTCATTGATCCATGGCGGGTTTACAGGATCTGATCTGAACCTGAAGAAGGCGTTCTCGACGATAGCCGATTTGGAGTTTATGAAGGAGGCTGTGAAGTGAGTGAAAGAGGAGGTCGATCAATGGCAATTGACTCGCTTCAGAACGGGCAAGATGATCGCTGGATGGGTGCTAAGAGTGCGCAGAGTTGGCAAGCTGAAGGCGGTCACAGACAAGGTATGGTAAATAGGAGAATACGGTAGTTATCGATCTCCTCGTTGTAGTACGCGTCGACGAAACAGCACCACGCATCAAATCTGAGTGCAGCGGAAGAGGCTCTCCTCGAGAAGATGGTCATCTGAGTATGCAGTCTTCCCCCTTCCACCCACTGCTCCTTCTCATCTTCCCTCCACTCGTAGAGACTGCACCAACCAAGTAATATCACGCTAACTTGGCTAACCGTTTTAGCGATTGTTGATGTGATTTCATAATCGATCTTGTCAAATTCCGCATTTTCTTGAGCTAAGTCTTCATTTTGCTTTTCCTTGTTGCTAAGTTGTAGTTTGGGATTCGAATCACCTAGCGACTTATATGTAACACAATTCTTACTTGTCTTTCACTATTCAATGGTAACTAGTAACACAACTCATCTCAAACTCTCCACCCATTACATTTCTATCCATGTATCTCTCCTGCCTAACGTATCTCAAGCAATTTCAACACTCTCGTCAGGTTAAGTGCACATCATTCTCCGAATGGTTTTTGTATATACATATTTATTTATTGACCCAAGAGACTCAAAACTCCGTTTATGGAGCCTAATTGACTACTGTGATCCAATTCTTCTGTCCTTACTGAGTATCTGTATTTCAATATTTATTGATCGTGAGAGACCTCCCTGATTACTACTGACTCACTGATTATCGATACGATGTAATGTACTTGTTATTGAGCCTTGAAAATACTGATTGAACGGATTGTAGATGCAACTTGAATGTTGGATAAAGTTGGCTCAGTACGCGCTAGTGTTATCCATGGCGAATGTTCGAGGCATGATGAGTACTTGGAGAGAATAATTCTAGTTGTATGGGAATGAAATTCTTGTCCTAGGATGGGTGGCAAGGAACGGCTTGAGCAGTGGATGGGGCAGACCGTAGAGGTGAGTGGAGAGGATGCTAAATGAATGCGGAGCAATATGACGAAAGAGATATTCAGTTGGAGCTTCTCGACGGTCGTCTCGTGACTGGCCAACTCGTATGCACTGACAACACCCCCAATATCGTCATGAGACAGTGAGTTCATCAGACTCTATTGATTCATAGGAATTTCGTGTAGTTTTCGAGAATAAGGGTAGTGAGCTACATACTGAATATAAGCGCAACGGGGTTGGATCAGAACTGGAAAAGCCATGAAGTAATACTGTGTGTTGAGATGCACGGAACGATGGCCCTCAGACCCTCATCAACGATTCGTCGGATGTGTGATGGTCGCCTCTCAGAATGTGACCAGACTCACCCATCTGGCAAAAACTCCCATCACTCCTCAAAATATCAGGAAGGAGAGAGAAGAAAGGGAGAAGTTGAAGGAGACAGAGAATGTGAAGGAGGAGGATACCATAGCTTAGATCGTCGTCCCGCTTCCCTTATTGATTAATTGTTGCCCTTATGTGTCTGATCTATTGTGAATGAGTTGATATCCCCGCGTGAAGTTGAGATAAGTTGTATAAAGTTTACGCCCGGTGGATAAAGAATATTGATGATTATTTGTTCAGTGATGAGTTTCAACCTGATCTTGGGTTATCAAGTACCCACCAATTACTTGAACAATCAATTGGGATCCGACTCAACTACTGAAAGATGGAATCGTTACGTTACCTATTGAACGCAGTAACTCAAGCAGTGCTGTTGTCTATAAGGCGCGATCCTTTCTGAGTATCTAATGCGTGCGCTCCAAGCCTCCTTTTTTTTGTTTACGACTGCCAAGTATGGAGGCATAGAGGGAGAAGAGAGACAGAGAGGAAAAAGAGAGATACAGATGCCACAAAGCATGACTAGGAGGAGGTCCTCCCTCTGCAGAAAACTCGTCGTCCTTCTAGTTGGTGTGTTATTGTCGAGAGAGAGAGATAGAGACGGAGTGCTGGGGGAATACTCATGGTTTGCCTCTTCCCTGTTTACTCCATTGTGAGACGACGTCGTGTTATTGACTAGCCGTTCACTCACACTATCCCCCCCCCCCCTCTTCCCCCTCTTTCTTCCACTTCATCGCTACCGCCAGTAATCTGATGATTAAGTTCAGATCCTTGAAGAGCACGCGCTTTTCAGAGATATCTCGTCAGTTCTATCTGTTCTTGAGCACCTTTGAATATATGAGAGTGCCCATATCTGCTGCTATTCATGAAGAGAGATGTCATAGAAGTGGTTGAATGGGATGAAAAAGGGGACGAGAGAGAAAGAGGAAGGGATAAAGTGCCATTCACCCTTGTTTGTGTCCCGATTCCATTCCAATTCTGACTAACCCTCTCTCGACATTGGGAAATTTGTCCGTTTTTTTGCGATACCGTTCGTACGTTCCAAATGCGATTGCTCTAATTTGGTAGATGTTGGTTGGAGTTGACTAGTTCAAAGGTTTCTCTTCCCTTTCTCTTCTCTCCATCTCCCTCCATCTCACCTTCTCTCCTACTGAACTTTTGCCGTTCTCGTCAACGGTCGTCACTGAATTCCTTCTCAATTACCCGTCTGTCCTCTCTCCTATCCTCCCGCTCTCTCACTCCCTCTCGCAGTCTGCACTCTCTTGTTGACTCCTCTTCTCTCACGTCCTCATTTTCTCTTCGTTTTCCTCTCTAAAACGCGCCTGACTCAGCATCCATCAGTGAGAGAGAGCTGAACATACAGATTCGATTCAGTTTCCGTCCCGGATCGATCATTATTTGTGTTTCTTTTGTTCTGACTGTTATTGTAGTAAGAGGGCACTGTGCTATTCAGAAACGCAGTTCATCTCAAAATCGCCAGGGCACATGACAGGTCATGACATCGGAGTGTTTCTGGCAGACGAGAGAGGTTACTGATAGGTTGATATCAGCTGATAGGGGAGGGGCAAGGGAGTTAACACTAGATAGTACTGCTTAGGTCTATTTATCACTTCCACCCTCTGACAAAAAGACAGAAAGCAGTGTCCTCATCGATCGGATCATTCTCTGGTAGTGAATTCCTTCCTCTGTTATGACACCCACGAGATCATCGATAAAGAGGGCGAATGTAAACAGTAGCTCATGGCAATTGAGTGATTCACTTTTTTCTGGTATTTTCCACACTGGGTGCAGCCGAAAACATTCCCCTCTGTCGTACTGTATCTAGAATAGGTGATGTTGGAACGCAAATTCGTCTGGGTGAAGTTTGAACGTGGTGAACCGTGACATTCTAGGCGCGTAATCCTTGGTAAGTTCAAGTGACCAATTCGCTCTCTCTCTTCCCCTCATCCCTTCTATCTCTCTAGCTCGCTCGTTCTTTCGTGTTTCTTTCCATGGCTGCGTCTTCGTGTCTGACTGTCCTCCCTTCCCTTCCTCCTCTCCCTCTCCCTTTCCCTCCATTTCCCCTTCCCCTTCCCTTCGTCTAGCACTCGTAAACAAACGACCCTTTGTGAGGAAAAGCGAGCGAACCATGCTCCGTGCGAAATCGCCCAATCCTCAAACCTTATCAGGCTTCATAATTGAGAACCGACGAGATTGGGGTTATCGCGTTTCCATGAAAATGAGAGATGGTGAGCGTTGATCAGAGATAAGATCGAATCAGCAGATATTGGATGTGATCATCACTCATATTGCTCTACTCTCGTCTCTAACCCATTCACCACTCTATCCCCCCTCTCAACTCACTTCTTTCTCTAACTCAAACCCATTCTATCTCTCTCGTCTCTCATTTCCCCCACTGTGCCAAGGTTGCAGCAGCAGTTATTGCCTCGTGTCTTTCAGTTTCACTGTCTCTATTTTTCTGACCTTCCTTCTCTGAATCACCTCCCAGTTGAGTCAGTTGCCGATTGTAATTGTCACCGCGGTACGGTAGAGATACGATAGATAGTGATTGATTGCAGGATCGATTGATCATTGAATAGGGAGTGAAGAGTGAGATTAGTCTCGATCACGAAGACGAACGTCGAAGATGGTGTTCGAATCGTTGGTCGCTGACCTTCTCAATCGATTCCTCGGAGATTTCGTCGATAATCTCGACTCGTCCCAGCTCAATATCGGCATCTGGGGAGGTACGGGGGATTCTTAAATGCTAGTTTCCTTTTCTTTTTCAAATTGCTGTGTTTCTCGAATATCTGAACGATAAATCAGTTGAAAAAGGTGAACGAGAGTACTTGCAGGAGATGTGAAACTCGAGAACCTCGAGATCAAGGAGAGCGCATTGGACGATCTCGATCTGCCAGTGAAGCTCAAGTGAGTACTGTAGATATAACGTTATCGCACCAAGGTTTGCATGCAGATGCTTCACTATGTCGTAGAACATTGCGATGGGGTTTAGAATGAGAAGTCGACACTTGATTGAGTACTATCCTCCAGGTACGGTTACATCGAGTCTCTGGTGCTGAAGATCCCGTGGAAGAATCTGTACACGGAACCAGTGATCGCCACTGTCGATGGAGTCCAGTTGATCGTCGTCCCCAATAAGGGAGTCGTCTACAATGAGGACAAGGTACGGTAGAGAGGATACGGTAGGGTTGTGTGAGTACGGTAGATGCGATATTCAATCGATTCCCTGATCAGGCGAAGAAGAATGCGAAGGAGATCAAGGAGAAGACGCTCACGAGACTCGAGGAGGCCAGAAAGAACAGAAGGTGAGAGGGAAGGAAGAGGGAGTACGGTAGGTAATCGATAACTGATTGGTTCCATTCAGGAAGCCGCCCGATCCGCAAGCAGATTCCTTCGCGGAGAAGATGGTCGCCCAGGTCATCAAGAATCTCCAGGTACGGTTGATAACTCGTAATGTGTTCTGGACTCACCAGTTTTTAATGGCTTCCTAGAATAACACAATGATTTTCATGCTATGAATTCTCTGTGTCCGCCATTCGCCATCCTTCCTAATCTCTCTCCGCTCTCTCCGATTGCAGGTGGCAGTCCACAACGTGCACGTCCGATTCGAGGACAAGTACACGAACAGAGCGAGACCATTCGCTGCCGGAGTCACCCTTGCTGCACTCCAGTTGGATGTGAGTGAGGGAAAGGGGATACTATTGATCGAGGTGGATACGGTAGAGGACGATATCGATTGCAGACGACGGACTCTAACTGGAAGCGGACGATCCACAAGGACGCCGTCAAGATCGTCCATAAACTGGTGAGTGAAGACGAAATTTTGACAGTTTTAAATTATCATTGCTTTGGGGTTTTTAATTGTTCTTATGTCACCTAGATTCGATCACTGATTGGTACGCTCTGTATGAGAGGCGTACGAGTATAGACTGAGACATCAACCCGGCCGGATATTTTTGTTGTTCCGGAATTCAGTGATCAAAAATGATTGAAAACGTGGGGCAATTAAGGTGGAACTGAACTCGTTGGCAATCTACTGGGACAGTGACGTCAAGCTGATCTCTGATCTCACTGATAAGAAGGTGATCAGACAGCAGCTAAGAGAGTTCATCGCTGCGGGAGAACATCGACCCAAGACCAAATACAGTAAGAATATTGATTGATTTGGAAGACTATGAGGATACTGTAAGCAAGATACGGTGTTGCAAGTTGATCGATTGCAGTCCTGGAGCCGATTCGAATGCAAGCGAAGCTGTCTCTCAACCAGAAGCCAGAGACGGACGAGAGCAATTGGAAGATTCCCAAGGTGAGAGCAAAGGAAAGCGGACTTTTGTGGAGACTGAAACAGGGGACTGTAGGGTTTACAAGTGACTTCAATCTCACTCCTTCCTCAGATCGATCTCGTAGTGGACATGGATCAGTTGACGATGGCCATCGGGAAGATGCAGTACCAGGATCTGCTACTCTTCCTCGAAGCACAGGTGAGAAGGGGAGGAGAAGGAGGGTAATTGGTGCTGAATCATCCAAATATGGACATTCAATCATGGCAAAAATAACATTGCCATTATACGCGAGAAAGAGTGAATCACTGACAAGAATGAGACAAGGACAAGCGCAATACCTATCTATAGCCAATACGTATTATGCAGGAACGATTCGGCCTCGCGACTCAGTATCTCAAGCACCGTCCCAATCTCAACGAGTACAAGGGACACTACAAGGTATGAAGTAACACGAAAAGGGCTTTGTAGAATGAATCAAATTGCAGGAATGGTGGCTCTTCGCGTACAATTCGATCCTGCACGAGAAAGTGAAGAGAAGAAGGGAGAATTGGAATTGGAAGAGGATGAAGAAGCATCGGTGAGCAACTTTCTATTCCGATTCGTCCTTCACTGATTGCTGGGATGTTACTATCGGCGCTGTAATAATAATAAATAATATTGTGCGCATTGCAGTGACCTCGTGAAGGCGTACACGGAGGCGTGGGTGAGCAAGCAGACGGAGAAGAGTCCCGCCGCGAGTGTCGCCAAGACAATTACGGTGAGTGTACTGTAGGGAATGGCGGATGTATCGGAAATGACCTGTGATGTCTGTGTTCCGAGAGTTTCTTAAAATGCATTAGGTACGCTGCAGGAATTCCGTCCTTCTTTCAATTTCAACAAAACAAAACAAAAAGACAAAAGAGGGTGTAGTATTTATGAGTAGTTGTCGATCCGTAACCGTTCACTTCTCTTACAGGAAGGAGAGGAGAAACTCGACGTGTTCAACGTGAACGTCGCCCGTCAACAGGCTGAGATGGAGATAGACAGAAGAGGATTGACCAGATTGGATGATCAACCACAGGGATGGATGGGATGGGCTAAGAGTTGGTGAGTGGGGGGAAGGAAGAATAGTTGTGTTTCAGAGGAGGATGAGGTCATTGAGGTCTAGTTTCCAAGCAATTACTGTACAGCTCCTGTGCAAAAGTATTAAAGTTGAAACCGAATTTGGTGATGTGCGGTTCTGTGGCATGTAATGCATTCGCAGGTGGGGCGGCAGTGCGGAGGGCGCGCCAGCAGCCAAACCTCCACCTGGCAAGGGAGGAGACATCGCCACCAAGTTCCAGGCTGCTATGACTCCCGAGGAGAAGGCCAAACTGTTCGAGGCTATCGATTACGAGGTACGGTTGCTTCTCGGTAGTTCGCTGGGTCAAGGTGATGCTTGCAGGAGAATATGCCGCCGACGAACTACCCGAAGGAGTTCGTGGAGAACAGAGTCGATTTCAAGCTGGGACAGGTGCGTACATTGTGAAGGGGATCGATTTGAAAAGCTAGTTTGTTATCGCATAGATCTCTATCCTCTCAGGTGAATATCATCGTGGAGGGCGCGATCCAGATGGACTTTGTCGGGCTGCACGCTGCACTGCTGCAGAGACCGTCGGCCGGAGCCATCAAGTAGGCAGGGGAAGGGTTACGGTAAATCGAGAGGGCGATCGATGATTGATTACGGTAGACTAATGCGATGTTGATTACAGTCTGAAGGCGCGTATCTCGGAGGTTCGCATGGACGGATGCAAGGAGGCGATGCTGAGAATGAGAGAGAAGGGAGACTGGCTGACCATGGAGGTACGGTAGAGGGATACGGTAGTCGATAGGAGAAGCAGTTGTTGAGCAGCATCCTTGCTTCCAAAGTTGATAGAAATCGAGGATTGTATGAATGCATGGCTAATATATTTCGAGTTTCGGAGAACAGACATGTTGCTGAAGAATTGATAAGTTCAATGAAACTAAGGCGCATTATCGTTGGAGAAGTATTCAGTTATTCATCCCTTCAGTCGTAGTATGTCACGGTAGCATGGCTTCAAGATTTAGTATGTATTTCTCACTGTCAGGTGGACACGAATCCTCTGGCGGGAGGCTACGACCAGAAGGTTTCTCTCCGCATCGCCCCAGTCAACGTCATCTACCATGCTGCTGCTGTCAACAAGGCTATCGATGTGAGTAGATTGGATTACCTTAGATCGTCTATATCTGGAATACGGTAGCTGAACACGAATTGATTGCAGGTATTCAAACCGCCCGAGTCGGTGAAGCTGAACCAGCTCACGGCCGCAGCCATGTCCCGATACGAGGAGGTACGGTAGAGAAAGAGAGAAATGAATGCGGTAGACTGATGAATATCGATTGATTTATAGGTGAAGACTCGCTCGACGATGGGAATGCAGCACGCATTGGAGAAGAAGACGAAGCTCGTGTTGGATATGGTGAGGAGGAGAAAGGGAGATGATCTTTGATCTTTGATCGCCTCAGGTGATTCAACCGGCGACGATCTTCATCTGTGAGGGCGGAACGTACGCAGAGTTCAAGCCAGTCCTGCTGGCTGATCTCGGTCTGCTCACAATCTCGACTGTCGATGTAGATGAGAAGGTGAGAAGTTGTTTCGGTTGTGTATTATAGGGTCAGAGTTTACATGAGAAGCCATTCTGACTCGAGAGGTAGTGGTTGCACGATATACGGAAACTATAATTGAAAGAAACAAGAGGGCATGCACTATTTGCGCAACATCTATGCTCTATTATTCCCGTGCTGACTTTTGTTCAGTCATCACATGAGTTGCTTTCGAATACCCCAATTTCAGAAGTTGACGGAGAAGGATCGAATGGGACAACTGACTGCGAAGGCGTACGATCGATTCAGAGTCGAATTGAGCAATGTCGTCGTCGTGTTGGCTGAGGTGAGATAGAGGGAGGGAGGACTAGGAGGGGTGAAAAGACTCAAGGTGCGACGAACAAAGAAAACGATAGTAAATCCTCCTCCCTCGTTGCAGAATGTGAAGGACGCGGAGGCAGCTCGTACTGTACCATCATCTCCCCTCCATCTTCTGAGACCGACCGGATTGGATATCCAGATACACAAGTGTGGCATCGACGACCTCAAACTGGCGAAGTGAGTCACGAGGGAGAAGTAGAGAAATGGTGTTGCATCGATCGGAATAGTAATCTGCGAAATGGGGGAGTCGTTGATACAACTGTTTATTGCAGACTGCGAGTGCTCGGCAATCTTCCCGACGTCGTCATCGGCATCTCTGACGTCCATCTGATTATGCTGCTCAAGCTACTTATCTCCATTCCCAAACCACCCGCTGATGCCGTCACTGAGAAGGTACCGTGCAAGAGATTCAATTGAGAATATTGATAACAATGATAAGAAGAAATGCAATGACTTGGCTCTGCCTAGAGATAAATGACGATGGTTGTTGCAGGAAGAGGAACTCGTGGCAGCGCCGAAGCTGAGAGATCGAGCCAAGATGAAGACGATTATGGAGGTATGCGAGAGATGTATACCTCAACGTCTAATTGCAACGTACTATTCAATGTTCGCTCGTGCATTATTAATTGAGGTTTTTTGGACAAAATTGATCGGTGTAAAAATCTTTGTGTGAAGGTCAACGTATGAAACCTCACTCTCCTAGACAGCAATTGATTATCATTGAGGACTACGTGGAACTGTCAGTGGAACCGGCGGACGAACCGAAGGATGTACTGGCGAAGAACAACCAGCAAGTGCAGATCGAGTTGGAGTTGTCACTCAATGAGGTATCAGTCTGGATCGGAGTGGCAATGCCCTTCATGCCTTGAACTGCCGCAGCAACCCCTCTCTCACAGATTGGTCTCGTCGTCTCTCGCGGTTCTTCCATTCTCGTCGCTCTCTCTGTACTCGGAATGAAGTGCAGACTGCAGATGAGAACGCACGATATGGTCGTCAAGGCTGAGGTTAGTCGAAGGGAGAGGTGGTCTTTGATCTTTGATCTCTCCATCCTTCATCACTTCAGATGGGCGCACTCCGAGTGCACATGCCGACCCTCAAGTCTCTGGCTCCAGGCAGAGATCATCTGTATCTGGTGGACAATCTGGATCAGGACGGACCCCTTCTCAGTGTCGATTATGTCCAGGTGAGAGGGACGGGGAATATGAATTGATAAGTCGCGATATTATTGCGCGCAGATTTGGCTGAAACATTGATAGCTAGAGATAAAAGTATGTCTTGTGAGGAGGGTGAAGCGGTATAATTCTTGTCAGAATTGTCAGAATCTCAATTTTCAACACTGGAACTTATTATTGTAGCTTTCTCAGTTTATCACACCATGAACTCGACTTGAACCCCCATCCTCACAGGCGCAAACGGAGTCTCCCTTCTTCGCCACCGAATACAAGAATACGGAGCAGCACGTGAGACTCAACTTCACCCAGTTGATCGTCGCACTCCATCAGGTGAGGAGGCAGAGTTGTTGCGTCATCACTAGCTAATAGAGGTAGTAACTCACTCCTCTGGGAAGATTTTTTCTTGAATACTTGTTGCATTGGGGGTGTAAGTTTGCCATAAGAAATATTGACCGGCATTATTGCAATACCATCCAGTTCATGATATAATCCTATTGTCCCAATTGCAGGAGGGTCTCATAGAACTGAAGAAGTATGGAGAGGAAGTGCAGGCGAAAGTGAATGAGATCGTCGGAAAGAAGGAGGATGACAGTGAGTCGGCTAATTTCAACGAATTTCAGTGTTAAGAGTAACTTTGATGACATTGCGCGAGTGAAATATTATTTGGATCATTTGCAAACCATTTATTGACCAATGCATTCTCTAGAACGGATAATGAGAAACTGAGACCGAGAAGTGACGGGTCGAACAAAGAGATCCGTTCCGTTCAGGTGAAGTGGAGGGCACGGAGGAGACGGTGACGGATGCAGTCGGAAAGAGACTGTCGCAGGTCGTCGCCCATAGGTGAGAGTGGTTGTTGAAGCTAACCTACGGATACATATTATGGATGTTGTTTCACCTCGATGATATCAATTTTGTGGAACTCAAACGAGATTGGCGAAATTGACACATAATCACAGTGTATGATCCCCTGTTGTTACTGTGACAAAAGTCATGTATTAATATTTTTCAGTATGGAGTCGCTGACAGCTCTTCGAAGGGAGCATTCAGCGAGGAAGAAGAGCAGAAAGGATACGATGGCTGCTGATGTCGAGGCTGATAAGATTATCAATATGAAGGTGAGTGAGAGGGCACGGACGTTTTGAGGGAAACCGTAAGGGACATTGATCAATGAATAATAGAACGGATCTCTTTTAATATACCTGTGGAACGCGTGAATTGCAGGTCGAATCTCGTTTCGGATCTCTCTCCGTCTACCTTGGATCGGAGAAGCAGCTGGAGAGTGTGCTGGCCATCGAGGATGTGAGTCGATTGTGATTACATGATAAAAAGTGACTACCCATTACCGATAAAGCCTTCGCTAGATATTGATTGGGATCCGAAGCACAGAGTTGCCTTTTTGTCGCTCCAATCATCAATTCATCTCCTTCTCTTCTCAGATCCGTGCCTCAGTGAAGATGATGAAGGCACAGATGGATGTGAGTGCGACACTCAAGGCAATCTCCGTCACTGACTCGGCCAAGGAAGCACTGTACAAGTGAGTGGAGGAGGAGAGAGTGTGTTGTGTGGATAGTGTTGTGAAGTTGGAACTATCGGGCGTTCCTATTCGATTGTCCTTTTCCCTTATCTGTGTGGCGCGAATCTGGCTACTCGTTCTTCTATGCTATTTAAAATGAGTTTCTTGGATTCTCTTATTTTTAACTTTCCAGGAAGCTAATGCACGTGCAAGGCAAAGAGGATGTGATGCTTCGATTCGAGATGACTCAGTTCAATCGAGAGGAGAAGGACAAGAAGCCAATGGATATCGACATGAGGGTCAAGGTACGGTGGAGATGTCTTTGTGGTTCTTCAATCATGATTGCATCCGCTATGAGCTCTGATCATGATAGAAACCTATCTCTTGCAGGTGCGAATCGCTCGTCTCCGCTTCGTCTTCGTCAATCTGTGGGTGTCGCGAGTGCTGGCCTGGCTGCAGCCATTCCAGGCACAAGCTGCTGCAGCTGCAGCCGCCGCGTCCGCCGCTGCCACTGCCAAGGCACAGCGAGTCGCCCAGGATGTGAAGGTGAGGGGAGAAGGAGGATTAAGGGTGCAGTGGTTGATTATGGTTGTTGGAAAGGAGGTTTTCTTTGCAGTAATCAATGAAAAAAACCTAATGACGTAAGAGAGTTTTGGCGTTGCAGTGGTTTCTTATAGGCTGACAAAGCCTAATTGTTTCTGATAAGACCGCGTTCCGTTTTTCAATCCCAATACTCTTTCAGGCAGCGATCGCGGATCGCCAGCCTCGCATCGAATTGGACGTCCATCTGGAGGCTCCGATCATCCTCGTCCCTCGTCTGTCCACCTCGAGTGACGTCATCGTCGTCGATCTGGGTAAGGACTCGCCCACTTTCTCGTTCCTGACTCCGCCCTATCTGATCTCTAACCTCTCCTCCTGCAGGTTCGATGAGCGTGAACAACAAGATCGTGGCCGAGAAGGCGGGCAGTGGGATGGTAGTCGTCGATGTGATGGAAGTGAGACTGAAGGAGATGAGTGTCGGAGTGTGAGTTGTCGCTTGTTCATCGGGTGTTAGGGCACAGGAGTTGCATGTTTCACACCCATATTGTAAGCATGGTGAATCTTAGAAATTGATGTGTCATCAATCTTGCCTGTATAGAAATAATGACTAAATTGTTTATGTTTGGAAGAGGATTTATGTTAGTTGATCTTTGATCTTTATCTGCCCTTTCAGTGGTGCGATGGAAGGCGGCGGGAAGACTCTCGTCAATCGTCGTCATATCCTCTCCCCACTCACATTCACTGTGCAACTCTCGAGGAACCTGATGTGGGAGGAGAGCAAGGCGGTTAGTTGGAAGGGGGGGGGGAAGAAGAAGAAGGGGAAATGATAGGCAGAACGAGATGGTAAAATGTATTTCGGATTAGTGTTTCTTTAGTGAGATTTTTTAGGAGAGAAATTTTTCGCTTGAGGTGGATGTATTATCAAAATCTTCTCTTAACTACCTAATGTTGTCTTAACTACCTTGACAGAAACCGCAAGCAGCCGTGGACATGCATCTGTCTGTCGTGGAGGCGAAGCTGTCCCAGAAGGACTACGCAACCATCATGGCCACTCTCAGTGGAAATCTCGCTGAGAAGGTACGGGGGTGGTTTCTGGATTCATAATTTTATGATAGTGGAAGAATGAAGTGTTTGTAGATATACTCGGTAGAAATCTCTGCAAATATAAAAATTAATTACGTATTTTGTTTCAATGACCATCAAGTATGCGTTTTCAAATTTGGTGAATGTACACGGAAGCGATGGACAACAATTCATTTGTGCTTGTTGCAGGTGGAGCCGGACGATACTCTGGAGGTGTTCACTCCTCCCTCCACTCGAACTCCTCCCATTGAGGATGTGAAGAAAGAGGAGAAGAAGAGTGAAGTGGAGAAGCAGCATCCTGGAGATAGGTGAGAAAAGGAATTCGTTATTTACGATAAGACGTTGGCTTCACATCGAATCATGCGCCTCTTTGTGGTATTGTGTCCTGTCAGAAGCCACGAGTTGCCCTGAACAGTTAACAAAATTGATTGAAGAACATCTGTAAGTGCATCAACCCCCATTCTTCAGAATCGCGGACGCATCAACGGAGGATAAGCCGGCGGCAGCGTCGACGGACGTCCAATTCGACGTGAAGCTCGTCGTCGATGAGATCAAAGCTGTTCTCAACGCTGACGACGACGGAGGGATCGCCACGCTCTCCATTAGAGGATTCAAGACGAATGCAAAGGTGAAAAGAAGCGATGAGGCCGTTTTGTGTTTCGAATTGACCATAAGGTTGGCAGTTCTACAACAATTATGATTTTAGGAGGGTCTTCAATGAAAAGAATTGTGAACAAATCCATACAATTTCATCCTTCACAATCAGGTCCTTGGCGATGGATCTCTCGACGTGGCCCTCAATCTGGCTGCATTCACGATGTACGACGAGAGGGCGGAGACGGAGATTAGAGAACTCATGGAGGTACATAGGGATTGATGAGGAGGAATACGGTAGATGGAGAGATTACGGTATGGTTTGCAGAAGAGAGGCCACAAGGACGAGGATCTCATCAAGATGCACTTCGCCCAGAACGCCCAGCAGGATAGAAAGGGTGAGTGGGAGGGGAAAGAAGATGTCCTTTCAATGTTATTTCCAATTTGATCCATGGGCAATTCCATGTTTCAGAGAGCACTGAATAATCGGAACGTGTTTTGGTTTCAATCCTTCCGACTGTGCCGTTTGATACAACATCATACTCTTCTTGCAGTCCAACTTGCGATGTGTGCCTTCTTCATCTGTCTCTGCCCCGAATTCCTCGGCAGTCTCGCCAAGTTCTTCGCTGTCGAGAAGACGGAAGAGGAGAAGGAGAGGGAAGCCGCAGAGGCTGAACGGTCAGTGAATAGAGTGTAGAGATGAGGATCGCAAGGTATTGAACTCGTCCTACTTGCAGCAAGTTGGCATCGGGCGCTGCGACGGTGGCCGTGGCTGGCGGTGCAGCAGCAGGCACGACTGCAGCCCCTGCTGCTCCCGTGCAGGGAACTCTCGCACTCGATGCTGATATCAAGGGAATCGAAGTGATCCTCGTGGAGGATTCCACCCAGCCTGCCTCCTCCCAAGCACTCATCCTCACCTTCAACTGCAACATCAAATCCCATCCCGTAAGTCTGTAGTTTGATCTTTCTATTTCAATCTTTGATCTCTCTGCAGACAACTGACGCGGAAGAGATGACGGGAGGAATCGAGGGACTACATATCTTCTCGAGCTATTACGATACTGCGAAGAGGGATCAGGTCACCTACGAGGTACGGTAGAAAGCAGGAGTACTGTATTCGACATCTTGTTGATCAAATGGTTACGGTAAGAAGCAAGTATCGATTGCAGGTGCTCAAGAAGGCGGACATCAAGCTGACGCTGCGTTCCGAGAAGAAGTCGAAGGCCATGGATATCAAGGTACGGTAGGAGGGAGGAGACTATCGATTGATACCGTATCTCAGGTTCACTCGACTCCACTCGAGCTGTACATGGCGCCCTCCATCATTCGCATGCTCTCCGCAGTGAACACACAGTTCGCATCCGCGTCCCAAGAGGTATACTGTAGGTAGCAGTGATCAGGCTATCGTAGACTGATTTTATGGATTTGTATTTATCGAGAACTGAATTATAACTGAATTATTAATTCCTTCTTTCAGGAGTCGACAGTCTCTACGCTGGTTCCTCGCGTGCGCACCTTCGAGAACTACTGGGGAGTGAAGCCGCTGAATGAGGCCAAGCACTGGTTCCTCAAGGTACGGTAGAGGGATACTGTACTAATGGAGCTGCTGTCGATCGTCATCCATCTACAGCAACTATCTTCTCCTTCAGGTTCCGGTAGCCGAGGAAGCAGTGGAGGAGTCGGAGGAACAACTTTCTCCGACTGGACCAGTCGAGAGGGCGGAAGTCAAGTTCCCCGTTATCTCACTCACTCTCGAAACGGACGACTGTGGGGTACGGTAGGGAATGAAGGGGTCAAGGATTGAGCGTGCGTACGGTATCAATTGATCGATATTCAGGTGCGGACTCCGCTGATCCTCCTTGGAATGAGCATGGAGTTGAGTGCATCGAATTGGTCGTGGGCTCTGAAGGCGGAAGGAGATATGTCACTGCAGATGAACTACTTCAATGAAGCCATCTCTGTGTGGGAACCGGTTAGTTGATTAATAATTGTTTGGTTGTTAGAATGGAATCAGTTTTATACTTTTCCGACCACGACTGGGATGACTAGTGTGCTAGTTTTTTTTACTTGATTCCTAACATGTAAGAGGAGGGTCAGTGTAATTATGTTGGGCGTAGGCGAGCAATCTTTGACAATCCCCTGTGGCATCAAACGAACTCCTTTGGCAGGTTATCGAGCCATGCGAAGTGGACGAGGGCGTTTTCGAGACGTGGACCATGCAGCTGAATGTGAGCATTACTGTCTATATTTGGATACCGTATTCCTCACCATACACCGGTATCACCCTATTATCGATCTTTCTCAGGTGGTCGGTCGCAACAAACTGGACTCGGCGGACAAGAACCCTGATATGTCAGTGAAGATCGAGACGGAGCGGATGCTCAACATCACCTTCACTAAATCTCTCTACGAACTGACCAACAAACTGGGCGATGTGAGTACACGGTAGTTTGGAAGGGGATTTATCGATTGTCAAGCATAGGTGTCCAAGCCGGCGGCGTGCGCAGTGAAGGGCATGCCCTTCACTGCGCACCCCATGAACCCCTATTCATGGTTCGAAAATTGGTGCCATACCCGTCGCGTCTCGAGTGCATGGACTCTTAAAGGGCGCGACTCGACGAGTACCCGTGCGCCCGCTCAGGGCGCCTCAAATTGTGCTCGCCCAATTCGCTGCCTTCAAGAGTCGATGCGCTCGAGACGCGACGGGT